>SRMA01025867.1:3615-193540 GCA_007224835.1 Danionella cerebrum | reverse complement strand
TATATATATATATATATATATATATATATACTAAAAGAATGCTGGGTTGTCTCAAAGCATGAGAAATAACCAAAAGGGTTATTTAAGGGCTGGCTTAATTCGATTACATTCTTTTTATTGATTAAAAATTAAAGCCAAAATTAAAAACAGTTGGTTTTTCATTATTTTATTATTTACTTGGCATGGACTAAATGAGAGCATTTTCAAACAGCGTCCTCTACTGTTTGAACATTTAACCAAAATCTCTGACTCTATAGATGGGAATGTAATTCTCTAATTAGATGAAGGGTGCTGTTTGACAAATCTCAGGGCCTAACAAGAGTTGTCAACGAGGAAGACCATTTTCCACTGAAAATGTTGCTCCACTTTGTATCATCTCTCAAATAAGATGCTCAAATGCTTCTTGAAAAGAGCACCAGCTAGGGAAGTTTCTTAAAACAAATACAGGGTTAATGGCAATTACAGCATTTCTGAGTTTCTTTTTTAAATTATGAGTTCTTACTTTTGATAAACTGCACACACTTGGATTAAACAAATATTTTAAAACCTGACATTCTCTTGTTTTACGGTGTATTAAAAATAAAAAAAAACATGCCCTTTTCTCATAGTTTTCCATTGAATATAACAGAAAAAAACAAGAATAGTAGGTAGAATTTTGATTTTCAATTCAGAATCAAAAATTCAATCAAAGCTGCAAGCAGCGATCAAAGGGCTTGAGCATCACCTCCCGGTGGCCAGTTTACTTCATTTTGCAGTACGGTCAATACACATTTAGAAGATGTATTTAAGCGAGAATTGTTAAAATTACTGAACAATACAGACAATTTAACTAATGAAAACGGAATAATAAAGTGCCATGACCCCCAGTGGGGCCAGGTTGTTGCCAATATTCTTGTCACACATGTTTAAATTGGTAAAAAGTATTTTCTTATTAAAAGTGGTACAAAATGGAAGAACGAGGGATATTCTTTGTGGCCTCTACATGGCGCTATGACACACTATATAGATGTGTTCAGATATGGACTCCTAACAGACTTGGCAAGTTTCTTCCTGATCGGGAACGTCCAGCTTCTTGGTGAAACATCGAAATTCAGAAGAGCGCCAAGCACAAATCATTCCAGGTATTAAAAAAATGTCGCAATTTAACATTTCAAAGGCCTTTAGGTAAGACATGAAATTTCTAGGAGTTTGTTAAAGTATGAAGAATGGAACTGCACTAAATTTTGCAAGAAAATAACTGACTTTCTTTAAGTTATGGAAACTTGCTCTAATTGACTTTTTTTTGGAGGTTTGGTCTCTTACAAAAGTTTTCCAAATTTCAAACATGTCACTCTAATACACTCTGAAATAGCAGTAAAAAAAACTGAAGATGGCGCTATACATAACACCGTAGGCTGCTATATCGATTTGTTCAGACAGGGACTCTACGCACGCATGGCAAATTTGAGCCCAGTTGGACATTCTGTTTATGTGAAAATTTAGACTTGACGGCTGTCGTGAACAAAGTCCAAAAATCTTTGCAATTTAACATCCCATATGATTTAAGATAAAACTGATGGAGTTTGGAGATTAACAGATAAATTCTCTAGGAGTTTGTTGAAGTACAACATGAGGAAAAGTGACATTTTACAGGTTTTTGCGAAATAGCCAATTTTGGAAACGCAATTTATAGTACTTATATTTTTCACGGTACCTTACACACGTGTTCTGAGCATTTTTTGAGCTGAAATCCCTTAAGTGGCGCTAGAGAGCCATTTTTGCCATTCTGACGTGTGTGAAATTTGGCGACTCAAAAATGCACCGAAACCCGTGAAGCAGGTTCTGAGCAATTTCAATGTGGTTCTACATACCTTCGATGCTCGAGTCCTAATGAACGCAACGTACACAGACCAATAAATGCTAACCTTGTGCACAACAGTGAATATTGAAAAACAAAGTTCTTTTAACAGTGATGCTGCCCCTGCTCTGTAGAAGCACCCGCCTTGTGCCACCCGCGGTAGCCAGGATCTGCAGTCTTTTAAATCTAGGCTGAAAACACACTTTTTCAGACTGGCTCTCAAGTGTTAGTATGTTATCTTATTGTTTGTGCGTTTCCTATCTGCTTTCATTGTTCTTGTTGTGCTCTGTCCTTTTACTTCTGTGTGAGGTCTCCTTGGGTGCCCTGAAAGGCGCCAGTAAAGAAGTAAAAAGGTATTATTAACACTCTGCATCTTTTAGGGTAATAAACGAGATTTCTTAAAGGATCTTAGACCTTGAGTTAGTTTACAGTATCAAATAAAAGCAGTAGCCCAAAATAAATACAGGAAGTTAAGAACTATAACACAAGTTAGTTCTAGTATGTGCACCACACTTATTTTAACTAAACAGTTCAGCTAAACTCTATAATGTACAAAAAGCAAATAGTTGCTTTTATTCATCTTCACAGCAGCTATTTGTAAACCATTAAAAAGCAGATTTGGCAACTAAGTGAATCATTTAGGGTTGGAACTGAAAAAAAAAAATAATTCACTGCGATCCTACTTTTTATTTGTAGCAATCGTTCTAAATTTTAATCTCGCAGAGCTTTTATTTATATCTAAGTGTGAAGGGACATTCTTTAGTGAATTGTAAGATTATTTTAGCTAAATTTTCATTTTAAATGTTGGCATTTTATGAATTCACATGGGAGCAATGTTCAGTATTTTATTTGCCAATAAAAAAATCCAAACTGAACTGACTATTATGTGGATTGTCCTCGTAAAGCCAGCCCATCATAACACTGTGTTTTGGAGACTGTTGTCAGAGTTTCGGACCAGAATAAACAGCACCATCATCTGCATGAAAACGTGTAATGGTCATAATCACATAAAAGGGAATGGTTTCCTGGTCCCTATAAAAGCAGGCGCTGGAGAAGGTGAGATGAGGGAGGGGTTAAATGGCAAGTTTTACGGTGGGCAGAAATCAGCAAAGTATGGGTGCTGTAGAGCTTCTTCTGCTGAAATCCTCTGGACTGGATTACACTTGAGCAGATTCTAAAAAAAAAAAAAATATTAATGTTGGAAATTAATTTTACTCAAGAAATAAACAAATGATAGAATTCTAATCGCAAGCTCCTTTTGAAAATGCAGGTCTCAGACAGATTTCTGCAACATAAGCCCTTTTCGGATGCGATGTTTCACAAATTTTTGTCTCTCAGGCACACTTTGTGTTTTTAATCCCGGCAAAATCGGCAACGTCTGTTGTTTTCCCCTCTTCCAACCTCCAGGGCAAAAGATCTATTGTTTTTACTCAAAGTCGATGCTCATACGTGAAATCTAATCCCGTCCGAATGCGTTATGTCTCAGATTGTGGAAAATGTAAAACGTATTTCTTGTGTTTTTGACATGATCTTGTACAAACTCTGGCTCCCCAAAATTCAAGTTTTTGTATTTTTAAACCTACCAACATTGAGGAGGATGAAACCCTTCAATTTAAAAAAAAAAAAAAAAAACCCAAATCGTCAAGATGAACTAAATTGAAAAAAATTTGTTGAGAATGGCAACATTATTATCGGTTTCAGTTAAAATAATTTTAATTTCAGTCATCATTACATTGATATTTGCTAAAGCAAGGGGTCTCAAACTCAGTTCCTGGGGGGCTACAGCCCAGAAGTTAGCTCCAACCTCAATTAAACACATCTGGCGCAGCTTGTTAGGTCCTTGAGGCTGTTTGTAAGCTTCAGGATTGGATCTCTGAGCAGGGTTGGAAGTAAATTCTGCAGGGTTGCAGCCCTCCAGGAACAGAGTTTGAGACCCCTGCCTTAAAGTTTACATTTACGCATTTGGCATATGCTTTTATCCAAAGCGACTTACATTTTGATTGAACATATTTTCCCTCGCTTTCCCTTGCATTGTGCTAACAACCCTTAACCTTTGCGTTGTTAGCACAATGCTCTACCAACTGAGCCACAGGAAAGCCCAAAATATGCAATGTGTAAAAAGTATGTGACCATGATATGTAACATCTGTAAAAATTACAGAGCAACAAAAGCAATTGTTTTTCAGCAAACTCTGCTCTCGTCTGAGAAATCTTATCCAATCCGAATTCGTATGCAGTACAATCTCTGGAGGATCAGAATTCAAGATTCCGGTATTTTGACACCTACATCAATTGATGAGGATGAAACCATTGGAAGATTTAAAAAGAAAAAAAAAAAGCAGCTAAAAAAATGACACTAGCTACATTAAAATCAGTATCAGGTAAGATTATTTTCATTTCAGTAGTCATTAAGTTGATATGATAAACGTTAAAATATATGTAGTACATGTATATGACTGAATGCACTCCACACAATCTGATCACATGAGTTTGAACACCAATCGAGAGATCGCAAGCCTAACTCAGACACTTGTATCTCTGCACAAATCACAGACTTGTTAGTTTCGTCTGAATCAACACATGACAGGTGTCACCTGAGAAGAATTGTAATATAATTGACATTTGGAAAACTAGGCTAGTCTGAATGGGGCTAAAAACTAAATCACAAATGAATCACAAATGACAACGCAAGTATTTCTGCATTTGTAGCATTAAAATCTGAAAACGGTATAAAGTGGCATGACAAAAACAACGGAAGTAAGTACCTGTAGTAAATCTCTGCCAGTGCTGCTGAGCTTGGGTACGACATTGACAAGGGATGTAGTAGCTGGATACATGGGGTACGGCTGTTGAAATACAAACAATTCAAAGAACATTTCAACATTCAAAAGAGTGTGCATAAAAAAAAATGTCAATGTTTATGAAAAGTTCTACAAACTCAAAAATATGTGTTTTGTAGCTGTAAGTGCCACATTGTTTGCTAGCACACATTTTGTACAATTGGTTTATTTTTGTTGGGCAATGCCTTGAACCATTTGATGGACCGCCCAGTAGGGGACAGTAGAGCAGACAGGAGCAAGAGTTGGGAGGGATGGGAAAGACTGTGAAATAGCAACCTCGACTTGTGTATGTATCCAGCTCACCGGCCACTAACAGACATTTGCTACATAGATACAGCTCCTTCTAGTGTCCCAGCTTTAACACTAGCACCTGACCTGGGAACTGTTCTCTCTGTATGAGGATGCCTTTTTGGCTTGATTCACTCTTTTCCAGTGTTTATAGGTCTGGTGGACCCGCTAGAGTTTTGGCTTTCCGAATTAACACTATCAAATAATTTTATGTTAAATAACTCAAAAAAAGTTTACTTCATCTCAATTACAAGCCATATGAAGAGCAAACATGGTTAATTTTCCCCCTTTATCTTTTTTAGATCACATTGATGAATTAATGTGCTCCTCATTTTTATTGTTTTTTTTATTAATGTTCTGAATTTGATCAACTGATGTTATGAACTATTGATTTTTATTAATTTGAACTTCATTAGACATATTACTCATGTAACATTTAACATTTTCCAAAGCACAAGTTGAACACACCCATTAAAAACATCAATGGTGACATTAGGCCCAGGTTTGTAAAACAGGGGGAGGCGGTGGACCCACTTATACCACACTGTCCTGATGGCAGCTAACTTGTCTCTCTGCCGTCGAGCTGGTCTGTCATCTTGATTATCAAAACGAATAATCCAGAAAATTTTGTGGAAGTTTTCCAGAAACATTGATGCACGGAAAAGTTCTCTGCCGGTTTCTGCATCCCACAGTGAATCCAAAAGTAGGCCTGTAGATCAATTTGGTCCATGTCCTTCCACCTTTCTCCAAAAACACACCTTCCTTCTAGATTACTGCAATCCAGAAAAATCTCCTGAAAGGAATCTGGGTTGAAAAGCTCAAAAGAAGCCTTGATGACTGGTGGTTACTCATGTGCAGGACGTGTTGGCCCTGGTTGCATCTGTATCACATTAGCAGCTCTGCAGGGTGGCTCATTTCTTGGGCAAGAAAACCATTCAATTTCATAATTTTTTGACTTCCGTTTTTCTTCACTTGCTGGTGGGCTTGCACTGGTCCTGGAGCTAGTTGCTGATGTATTCGTCTTCGTTTATTTTACTAAATGGTGCTCAACCTCATCCTGTTCCTCAAAGTCAATGTCAGACTCTGAATTTTCAGAAATGTGATCCTCATATTCTGAAACCTCTTCCTCGACATCATCATCAGAAGTTCCTCTGTCTCCCAAAGTCAATTGCAAGACTCTTGCAGCAGAAAATCTTTTGGCCATCTTGGTCAGTTGTGATAATGAACCACTCTAGCAAAGCCTTATTTATAGTAATATTTGCAGGTGGGACAGGGTATGAGAAAATAAAGCTTGGTTACTGCAAGAGAGAGGGTAAAATGTGTGGGAATGAAGAGCAGACAGTGTTGATAGTTGAATTTTCCACAATGCTGTAACTTTGTGCGGGAGCAGGAGGTAGAGGGGAAGAAAACAGCAGCACCAGAAAGGAGGAAGAGTGTAGTAACACTGGACCTACACTTTCACCACTTTTATTAGACCTGGGTCCATTGGATCCGAACACCTTGTATGTAATGTAAATGTGTGGGGGGAGGTACAGTATGTGGTCATTAAAAATTTGTTCAGATTTATGTTCTTCACAGAAAATAAGCCAAAGCCAATGAATTTCAGGTTGAAAAAAATAATTAATTGTTTAATTTTTCTTTTGAAAAAAAAAAAAAAACTGAAAACGGGTCTCACAGACCCGAACACCATACAAGGGTTAAAACAGTTCGTTTGGGCAGGTGTGAAATCAGCAAGGAACTCTAGATCGGACCAAAAGCAGACAAAAAAAAATGAGTGTGAGGAGGAGGCCTCTGTGCGGTTCCCCTCAAAAAAACTCTAGAAAAGTTCATTCGTAGTGAGAACACAATCAAACTCTTATCCAATCGAAAAATAAAGAAAAGACATCAAAAGATGCATTTTGAACGAATACAGCCACCGTACTCGCTTGCATGTGGCATGGTGTGTGTTTCTTTACAAAGCAGCGTTTATCATTTTAACAATTAGTAAAAGACATTGCGTTCATTCTTAACGCGTTCATTCTAACCACATCGATGACGTAAGGCCTTTTTTCTTATATAATTACTTACTATGAAATAATATCATCTTGCTTTTGAAGATGGGAGACTGCTCTTTGGGAACAAATCCCGCTTTATAAAGAACAACTACGTTTTGTTGTGTGTACTTCCTGGTTGTTGGAATTAGAACTGTATAATTGTCAGGTGACCCAGAATCAGATTTGAAGTTTTGTCAGGAATGAATGACGTAATGAAGCACCTTGTAATCTGGAAGTTTGTTCATTGTCTGCCACTGTTCTTCCGTCGGTGTTCCCAGCAATGTGGAAAAAAAAAAACGTTAAGGTAATCAAACAAATAAAATAAAATACACCCATCCTTCCACTGAACATTATCACGGAGTCAAACAGATCTGAGACTAAGTTTTAGTTTCTCTTCATTTACCGAACAGCTTTTAAATCTTTTTTTCTTAATAATACTAAACCCCATTTCCTGTGTGTCTAATCCCCCTGTATTTAATGTAGGGGTCACCAACACAGGGGTCACCCGCTACCTCTTCTAAAAATAGCTCCAATAGCATCCAGTGAGCTGAATCTAATTTAATATAATTGCACTTTAAATGACACTTGCACATAAGCTTGATGTGACAATATATTAATTTAAAAAATGTAAAATATATATATATGGCGACCTCTATGACCTGATAGAGTGGAAAGGTCAGTATGATGAGCTGCGAAGAAACAAACAAGTGAAAATGAGACGACTGACCCACAAAAAGATCATTTCATTTTCACGACGAATGCAAGGTTAACGTTTTTATCTCTGTGGAAGGAGCATGTGTTTGTCTAATTTGCGTGACGACTGTGGTGGTGGCGGCGGCGGTTAAGCGGCACAATGTGGAGAGACATTTCAAGACATGCCACACAAGCGACCAACAATCCACAGAGCAACGGGAGGTGGCACAATATAAAGTGTGGCACATTAATATTTATCTGTTGTACCTTGTAAATCATTGCTGATATTCATTGTGAGAAATAATTAACATGATCGGTGTATTTGCAGAGATGAATATCCTTAATTATTAATAAATTCAGGAGAGGGTATCAAAGTGTTAGCCTTTTGCATTAATCGGTACCCAGGAAGTAGCTCTCGGTTTCAAAAAGGTTGGTTACCCCTGCTTTATGTGTCTGTTTCAAAGATAAAAGGAACTAAAGTCTGGTTTAATGAACTTTGATGACGGAATGCTTGCAAAACATCTGAGTCACATTTATAATTGCAGTATACAAAACAGATCTGCTTGAGAACAAGTCATATTCCTCATCAAGCTCAGTCTCAGGAAGTACAGTGATAGCTGAGAGAACATGAATTATTTACTGGTAATTAATGAAAAATGCCTGTCACAAAAAAAAAAAAACAGTTATGGCTGAAAGGATATCTGAAGATTCTTTTAAGTTGATCGTCTACATCATTGCCTGGAAACAGAGGCCGACCAGCATTCGCAAGCTCTGGAATGAACACAATTAGAAGCTTTAGCTGCACATAAGAACATCTTACATTATTTAAAAATGATGGACAACAGGTTTTATAATCAAAAGTGGTGACAACGGAGAAACAAATGCACAGCTCTGGGGTGGTGGTCAACCTGAATAAACTGAAGGAGAGGTTTATTTTAGGGTAAGGGAAGGGCTGCATGATTATGACAAGAATCATAATTGTTGTCAATTTACATTTATTTAAATATATATATATATATATATATATATATATATATATATATATATATATATATATATATATATATATATATATATATATATATATATATAAACAAACTGAAAACTGAAAAACTTTGAATGCTTTTCTCATTGACACAAATTTTTAGATTAGAATTGTCGAAAATAAACACTTGTTTCTTTAGAAAAACTAGCAAAGGATAAGATCAAAATAATGACATAAGTTATAAGAGCAACAAGTTGAAATCAAGAGCATGAGCAGCAATAAAGCAATATTAGATCGTGTCAATTAGTAAAATTACACTATATATTAAAAACATTTTTGTTGGGAAAATATTATTTATGCGTTTGTTGGGCATGGTTTTTCAGACTAACTGAAGCTAGGACAACTATGATGGTGACCATAAAAACTGAACAAGGCTCTCCTCACCTGCAAAAATACATCCAGCCGACCACATGTCGATTGATGTGGAGTACAGCTTGGCACCAAAAAGGACGTCTGGCGGCCGGTACCACAGCGTCACCACCTGAAGCGAGTCAACATTAGCTCACGAACACAAGAACGACATCAGAAGATGTCCGTCTCTCACCTCTGCAGAATAGCAGCGCACAGGGATCCCAAATGCTCTGGCCAGGCCAAAATCAGCCAACTTCAGTTCACCGTTCTGATGAAGGAAAAGAGAATAAAATTAATTGTTCTCCCAATAGATTCCACCTCAGACGATTGCCTCTAGGTAAAAATCTAGGTATTGACACCATTTTGTGTGTCCCCTTCTTTAACGTCAATGAAAACCTGAAGTCTCTTGAGGTAGTCGTCAATGAGGTTCTTTATCTTCTCTGTTGCTAAAGCAGCCCATTCTTTTTGTCAAAAAACTACAAACTCTTGTAAATTTTTGGGCTGTCTTGCATGAACACGTTTTAATAGGGGTGGGCGATATCTCGATATTTAAAATATATAGAGATTTTTTTTAAACTCGATATGAATTCTGGCATATCGTACATATCGATATAATGTCTATATTTAATTTTCGCCAATTTGCTTGTGTGCCTTCTCTGTGCTGCGCTCGTCCCCGCCTCCTTGCTTTTGTTCCCCCTCCCCTTGCCTGTCGTCTCAATCAACATGGCGGCGCCCGCAACTAGCCCGGAGGTTACAGAACTTGTTGCAAAAAAGAATTGCTGGCTCCATTATATGGAAATACTTTGGTTTTAAGTCGTCAGACGAACAACAGACAGATGTCTACTGCCGTGAATGCCGTGAAAGTTGCTGCCAACCAAAGCTCAACTAATCTCCACAATTCTATAACGCGGAGTGTTGAATATGAAAGACAGAGCGCAAGGTTTTGTAGCATCACAGATCCGTGGCATTTCACATAGCGGTGGACATGGCACCCATATCCGTCGTTGAACAACGTGGCTTTAAACGTATGCTAAAAACACTTGATCCCAGTCAGATACAGTTTACCGAGTCGGCATTACTTTTCGAGACAGGAACTCCCGCGACTGTACACTACAGAGAGAGCGCGGCTTGCTGCTGAATTGGAAAAGGTTACTTACAACAGAGGTCCTGCAAAGATGAGCTTGAGTTGTTTTATTTTTGAATGAAAAGGCAATGTGTATTATTTTACAGTTAAATTATTATTTATGTTATCAGGGATTTTGTTTATATCCTAAATGTTACAGGAGCACTTTGTTCCTATGCACTGCCTGTTTTTTAGTTGTTTTATTTTTGAATGAAAAGGCAATATGTATACAAGGATTTCTGAAAGAAAATTTGCAGAAACACCTCTGAGCTTCAATAAAAAAACGACTTTGACATTTGTATTATTTTATTTTTTTTTTTGCAGTAGGTTTTTTTTTTGGGGGTGGTTATAAATCCTGTAAAGATATCGAGATATATATCGTATATCGAGATATAGCAAAATATATTGCGATATATTTTTTGCTTCATATTGCCCAGCCCTACGTTTTAAGTTCTCCCCAGAGTGGTTCATATTGAGGTCAGGAGACAGAGATGGCCACTCCAGAACCTTGACTTTGTTCTGGTGTAACCAAAGACCAGTGGACTTGGCCTTGTATTCTTGGATCGTTGTCGTATTGGAATGTTCGGTAATGTCCCATGTGCAGCTTCCGGGCTGAATGTAAATCAGAGTGTAAACCTCCCCCCACTGTCCTGTTTTGCAGCTTATATGTGGGTTTTGCTTTGCATACTTTACAATTTTTCTGACAACTGTAGAAGAAATCCGTGTTGGCTTCACTAGACTTTGTTGGCATGACTAGGCTGACATTAAATCAGTGCTACTAAAGGCGGATATTGGCTGATTCTGATATATAAAAAGCAAATACCGCCATGATATATCGGCCGGTCAATGAATAGGTCGACCTCTATGTTTAAGTGCATGAGTGTTGCGAGTTACATAGTACATTTGTATGTCACAATGTGCCTTCTTATTAAAGACAATAACTTGAACTCAAATGTGCAGTTCATGCAAGACAGCACAAGAATTTACAGGAGCTGGAGGCTTAATGGCCAAATAATGGGCTGCTTTTCCAACAGGGAAAATAAAGAACTTCATCGACAACTACTTCAAGAGACTTCAGGCTATCAGTTGTCAAAGGGGCAATACAAAAGCTGGGGTGTGTAAAATTTTGATCAGGGTCATTTGGAAATTTTTTGTCAATATGATTTAAAAAGAGTAAACACTGTTGTTTACCAATAAATGGCTCCACCCAAACACGAACCATGGTTTTTTTTTGTTTTTTTTTTTGCAAATTTACTTTTTTTTTGCCATAGTATGTAAACTTATGAGCACAACTGTAGCGAGAGTCAAGGTGTGTCCAAGAAGTCCACCTTCAACACATTGATGCACACACACAAAAAAACAGCCTCATAAATCCATTTTTCCAATTATGCTTGAGTTACAACACGTTACACGTGACATTAGCGATGAAACTTTACGATTAGCTCAATTTCTTACTCTGTTTATGAGTAGATTTTGTGGTTTGAGGTCTCGGTGCAGAACGTTCCTGCTGTGGCAGAAGCCAAGACCCTTCAACAACTGGTACATGAAAGACTACATGGAAAGAAAAGAGGAAATAGACGGACAGTGAGCTGATCGTTCGATTTAGTGCCTTCGACTCTATAATAAATAATCACCTTGACAATCTCTGGATCCAAGTCCCCATTACAGCTGTCAAAGTATTTCTTTAAATCCTGTTAGGAATTGAAACAGCACTAGACGTAAAACACTAGCGTGAGCTGATGACGGTAGAGAAATGCGGTGATGCTGCCGTACCTGATCACAGTACTCAAACACAAGAGTGAGCTTCTTATCGCTGTGAAGGACGTCGTGCAATCTGTGGAGGAATAGTGATCACTTGTAAACAAACAGCAACAACAACTAAACAACCCTTAAGAAGTCTGAAGCCTTTTTCGATTGTTTTTTGGTTCTACTACACAATTTGCTTTTTTGGTTCGTTTTTTTGAGAACAACCCCAGCTCCATTTTTTACAAATATTTTTTAAATTACATTACACACTAATGTCACAACAAACCTGACATTGCAAAATGAACAGTTTTCATGTTTTATAATAAAAATCAAAGGGTTAAGAACAAATTAAAATTCATAAATCCCCCCCAATAGGAAATACAAGGTCAAAACAATATGTGAATTGTATAAAAGAATTGTGGGTTTTTTTTCTGCCAGAACTTTGAACATAAGTCAATCACAGGTCTTGTACTTCAAAAGGCTATCCCTTCTTTTGACCACTAGATGGCTGAAAGATGATGTAAAACAGAACTGAAAGACGATCGCACATTTTCTCACATTTAAATTTAAAGTAATGAATAAGTTGAACTAAATAGTAGTTGAACTTTTGACTGAATTGCAAGATTATTGTAACATTCTTTTTAAGCATGGGTTCACAATAGCTGATGATGCGCAAGATTGGAACATTTCATAAATAAAAGCCACTTTTGCATGTTTTTGTTAAATTGCACTTTTTCGCAAAATAAACAAGTTTATACTGCTTTTAGGATTTTTGGATTTATAGGAATAGTTTAAAAACTGGCTGTTTAATAAACACTTTAGATCCAAATTAGATTTTTTTTATTTTATTAGAATCTCATTACGATAATAAAGTGAAAAGTAATAAAAAGGCACTCATTGTTACCTTTAATAAAAAAGGACAACTAGTAAATAAAAATCTAACTTGGTTCACCTACAACACAATGCAATTATATTGTTTTGAAAAGACAACAAACGAAATCCAAACATACCGTACAATATTTTTATGCTTCAGTTCTTTCAGGAGGCAAATTTCTCGTAACGCTGAGCTTGGAACACCCTGCAGCCCCAAAGAAAATTACATCATTAAATGCAAAAAAAACTTTAATAATAATACATTAATACACAACTCATTGCCCCTCAAGTGAGGTGGCAAGTGGGAGATGAGGCCGATTCCAAAATATGTGGTAAAAACCCCAACTTATATATATCGTACAGTTGAATAATAATATAATGTTATGGGACAAAACATACGTTTGGAACAATCTGAATTAGAACTTAATAAGAAACTTAAAAAACTGAAATGATTTTAAAAAGCCTGATGTTTTCACAGCTGTCTAAGAGAAAGGTGTAGATTCTGTTTTAAGGTAAAACTCTTGGGTTTCAGGTTTACCTCATCATCATCGTCCAGTCTCACTCGTTTCAGGGCCACGATCTCATGTGTTTCTCTGTTTTTAGCTTTGAAAACAGTTCCATATGTGCCTGAACACAGAAGCAAAGTTCATCAAAAAACTCCGCTTAAAAACAATACAATTTGAGAAGTTATTAATTTTCAGACACTTATCGAAATAAACACTAGTTTCTTTCAATGTCAAAAGCCCAAGAGCCACCTGGTGTATGTGATTTTTAACATCGTGGGTCAGTTGTGACCCAATCAAATGATTATGAACTTCAGATGTTCATTAAATTGATTTAAAATACACTTTTACAATTACAATGAACAATTACAAGTTTTATGATCAGTGATTTTTTTCAGGTACAGCTGTAAGAGGTTAGGAACATTATAAATGACAAAAAATAAAATAAAAAATAAAAATCACAAGATTAAGAATCTGACATACAGGATTAAACTATTCAAAAGTGATTCCACCAAACAGGGAATTGTGAGAAATGCAGTATAGTAGAACACGTATTAATACAGTGTAGCACAAACACAACAGAATAACAGAAAATTAAAGAAATACACAGAAGAAATAATACCAACATGATTGTTGGCTTGAAAAGAACCATGGAACCATGAAACCAGTTTATGCAAAGGCATAACAACCACTGTGCAAAAAGCTCTACAGTTAATTTAATTAACCATTGACTCATAAAGGCCACTGAAAACAAATGGGAATATATTCATAAAACATTATCAAGATGTTACCAACCAAATGTTCTGAATTCCATTTCATTTTTGGTATATGAAAAAAAGACATGGAGGTTTATTTAAATACCTCTATCTCTAATAGCAGGCATATCTCTATCTCTGCTTAGAAAATAATTAAGAAATGGGTCTTGTTTTATGTCCATAATTGTGAAATTGCCTTTTGACAGCATTTTTACAAGGCAAAGTTAAAATTTGTGGGCAAAAGTTAAGAAATGAAAGCACACAGATTCCTCAGAAATTAACACTTTTCTTTTGTTGACATAACGATTCAAAGTAAAGAAACTGCAAACTGGAAAAAAAATTGTAAATTTGTGCAGGTGGAAAAAAGTAAAATAGGAAAAAAGCACCAGAAATGCTGTTAAATTGCTTACATTTCAGTTGGAGAAAAGAAAATATCAGTAGAAAGGAGCTTAGACCGGATCATATCAAAATATTAATAACACCACATTCAAAATAGAAAATAAGACTATATACTCATTGATTCTCAAGCTGCTTGTTGGTTTTGGTGAAGCCAATCCATTGGATGTGAGCGCAATTTCAGTTTAAGGCCTGAATGCGCCCTCTAGCGGAGGATAGAGTCATTGACTGTCGATGGGAACATCAGTTACCTTTCTAAATCAGATAATGAACGCGTCGTCTTTTCAATTACAACAGACTTATTAACGTTATAGCAACTGTTTAACAAGGTAAACGCAATCGTGTCCTAAAACAGGCGTAAATACAATGTTTTTATGGATGCAAAGCTAGAAACATCACAACAAGCCTGCGACTTACAGCTTAGTTTAGACTTAATCTTCAGCACGAATGCACAACAAACATTATTAACTCTAGTCATTAAATACTTTGACATCGTCGACCACCAAACATTATGATTAATTGTGTTAGGTTAACGCTATAAATCTCAGACACTCAGGCCACACAATCCACTTACCTTCTCCTATCTTCTCCAGCTTCTCATACTTTTGCATGGTTTTAGCCAATTACGACGCGATTAACCAAAGCCTCTCGTGTTTATAACACGTTTTAATAGTAAGAGAATAAACGTTATACAGCTGACAACTGCCTTTTTTTAAACAAGGGGCGTAGTATCCAACCTGTGAAGAGAGCAGTAAAATGCTTTAAAATGGCTACGCACTTCAAAATAAAAGTCCCAAAGTTGATAATTTGATTAAAAAAAGAAACAAATAGTCTCGTTGTTTCCCTTAGAATAACCACAAACAACTTGTGAATTTTATTAATTACGGCGATCTATTTACAGAGAAATCTTAGTAATTTCTTTCTATACCAAACTCACTTTCTTGGGCAAATACACGGTTTATTTCGTTTTTGTACATTTTGTATTTTCCCTGTCGATGTATGCAGAATATTGGCATTTAAAGAGACAATATTACAAATAAAAACAACATGGTCTTTATTCCTTAATTGCATCTTAATTTTATAGACTAACGCTTGACATCAAAATAAAAGTTTACATCCTGATTTGCAAAATTCATTTATTTTAAAATGGAAAGATTAAACACTTTCTGTCTGATGTAAAAGTACATTACTAAACTGAGCGATAAATATAACAATACAAAAACATAATTATTACCAATCTGGGATGGAAGAGCACCAAAATAAATTGTACAACTACGATTCCATATCACATGTTGTGTAATATTTTCAGCAGGATACTTTTTATTTGTGGCCACTGGATCTTTGTCTTTTTATGAGTTCAGAATACAGTCCTCCTTTCCCAAGTAATTCCAGGTGTGTTCCAGCCTTTAAGAAAACAAATATTACACATCACGTGTGAGACAAACAAAACAACTTCTTACATTTTAGCTATTTACATTGAAATTCATATACCCCTCCCCCCGCCCCTTCCACAGTAGCCATGCTTTCTTAGCAGCTATGTCTAGCTCTGAGTAATAGACAGAAGCTGCCCCTGACAAGCCGTATCCAGTGAGTTATTATGGTCTACTAAGGTAATGAAATGGCTCTTTTTGTTTCTTCAGCACACCCACCAATATTACATCAAGGATGTTAAAGTAATGTATAGTTACTTAAGTGTTAACTCTAAACCTCCGGAGTCTACAGCTGAACCTTCCCAGATAACAGTTATGTGAAGAAACTGTTATCTTTGCTGGTGGACTGGGCGAGTGTGCTTTAAATATACTTTGTTAAACTATATGCACACAGCATGTAGTTTGTGCTCAACTTTTAATGCACTACACTAATATTACATCGTTGTTAGCTGCAACAGATGGAAACTTAGGGAACAACTGACGTGTGTGCAGTAGTTTAACCTGTGGAATGTGCTCTATCGCATTTACATCTTCTGCATCATGGATGTTCAAGATCAAGTATTGTTTCTCACCTCCACAATGCATCCATTGCTCATGACACAGATGAGGTCTGCAGACTGTATGGTGCTGAGGCGGTGAGCGATGACCAGAACGGTGCGTCCAGTTGTGGCTCTGTCCAGCGCATCCTGCACCACCCGCTCAGACTCAGCGTCCAAGGCGCTGGTGGCCTCATCCAGGATCAGGATGCTCGGCTGCTTGATCAGTGCTCGAGCGATGGCGATTCGCTGCTTTTGACCTCCTGAGAGAGTCACTCCTCGCTCGCCTGAGAAGATCCGCAGCAAAGCAAATTAAGATATTGCTACAATATTAATTATTCCAAATTGTTGTGATTTCTCTCAGATAGAGCTCACCAACCACAGTGGTGTATCCATCTGGGAATCCAGTGATGAAGGTGTGAGCATTGGCTTGTTTGGCAGCAGCCACCACCTCGGCATCTGTGGCACTGGGCTTCCCAAACCTGATGTTCTCCATCACCGAGGTACCAAAAAGTACTGGCTCCTGTGATTGGCACATAGCAACATTTCCCCAATCCATTTCACAAAGATAAATCTGAGCAAGATCTGCTTAATGTACCTGACTGATGAAGCCGATGACGTGTCCTCGTAACCAGGAAGGGTCAAGGGTTCGGATGTCCAGGCCATCCAGCATCACCACTCCAGTGCATGGCTCATAGAAACGCTCCAAAAGAGCAGCCACTGTGGATTTACCTGAACACAAAAAGTATTTATGAAACGGCACAGTGACACAAAAACGGAAATCTAAGCAAAGCTGAAAAAGAGTTAAATTTTCCTCTTTTTTTTTTTAAGAACCTTTAGGGTATAGATTATTTAGCTTCACACTTACATTCTTGAGAAGAAAAAAAATTATTCTGATCATAATTTGCTTGAATTAAGAAACTTTGAAAAACAAGCTTTTGATTTTGCCACTAAACTTAAAACAAGAGTAAACTTTTTGAGTAAACTTATCTTATGTGTTTTTAAGAATATACTTTTCAATTTTTGTATTATTTTTTTTTTATTTAATTAAAAAAATGTATTTAATTTGTAAAATATATTTTTAAAGATATGTACTGTGGCTTTTTTTTAATAAGAATATACTTCTAATGAAAAACACCCCTCGTAACTGCTTAAATATAAGCAAAAAAGCAAAAAAATCTGACAATGGGGAAAGCAAATTTGACATAGTAATAATTCTTTTAACAAGAATAAAATAGAGAAATCTGTAAAGTTCTAAGCAGGTTATTAGAGCAAATTGTATGTAGTTTTAAGACTCTACCATATTTCGTATTTCCACATACTAAGCACAAACATTAAATTGTGCTGTTTTTTTTTTATTTAAGATTGCAAACATTACAAACGAGAGAAATCTATTTTTAAGCAGGTTTTTATAACGGTTAAGCGGATTAATGGTTATAAAAAAGAAAATAGTTTTTTTTTTAAGCTATAATATGTAGTTTTAATACTATATCATATTTCTTGTTACTTCGTACCAAGCGTAAACCTTTTTAAGTTAAGGCTGTTTTTCTTACAATTAACATTTTTCTTACAATAATATTTCTTATAAACTAGAGAAACGGTCAAATAGTTTTAGGCACAAATGTCCAAATGTAATGAAAAAATGACCAAAACAAACAAACAAACAAACAAACAAACAAAAAAGCATAAAAATAAAAATTAAGCAAGAGCTTCTTGTTTTTAGACTGCATACTCTAATTTGGATACTAACATTAAGCACAATCATTCTTAAATTAATACTGGTTTGGCTAAAATATTAGCAAATATTTATATTTTTGAGACCAAATCGTTGCTGACATGATTTCTGGCATGTTTTAATAGAGTAATTAATTTTTTAATAGAACACTTGTGACGAGCTCAAATATTCAGTTCAGTTTCAGTTTAACTTTCTAAGCAGCTTGAAAACACTTGTTTTTTGTCCATCTTTAAGCTTCGTCAGCATTTGCAATTTCTTAAAAGTAGCAATTTAGTCAAACCTGAAATTTTTTCATGTGATATAGAAAAATGTATGTAACAGAGTGTTTTTGCAGTATACTATATCTATACTGTTTTTAAATCAATATCTATAAGAAAAATGCTCTATAAGCCCCCACAGGAGGATTATTGGCTCTACTCTCTGGTTTGACATTGGGAAATGTTGTTCATAAAGTGTTTAACCAGAGCTGATGTATATCGACTGGTTTCATTTCTAGAGATCACTTTTCAGTTTATTATTGTTGCCACAACCACCCCATAATAATCAAGACCCTCCCAGTTTGTTGCCATTTTAAAAAGCAGGTTTGTGATGCAAGGTACAATGTTTAAAAAAAATCATACATCTTTAATGAAAATAAAACAATTAATAAATGACTGATGGAAGGAAAGGATAGGACAAGTAAACATAAAATAGAGCTCCACACCTCCGCCAGACTCTCCAACTATGGCGACAGTTTTACAGGGAGGAAGGGTCAGACTGAAACTCTTCAGGATCTGGTTTCCTGGTCGCGTCGGGTAACTGAGAAACACACCGAGAACAGGATTTACATCTCAGCATTTCCATCGTTGCAAAAGGATCCCAAAGAGGAATTAACAACGAAGAACCGATCAATGTATTCCTCTAAGTCGAAGAACAGAGTATTTAACAATTAAAATAGTTGTTTTTACTCTGAAATAAAAAGCTTGCAGTTTGGTGTCAGAAATCTGAAGAAATTGTTCCAAAAGTCCACCTTTAAGTACTGGGTCATAAGGAAATATTTAAACCAGGAATGTCCAAATCTTTTAAAGGACAGATTGGATGAAGTGATACGTGTAAGGACCACTCTGTAAACACTAATAAATCTAAACAAGTTTTAATAAATCATTGGCTTTTCAATTTGGGGTTAAATGTGGAAAAGGGTCTGCAAAAAGAAAAAAAAGACTAACTCTGAGAAGTCTCTGTTTTAAAAGCATATACCACAGGTCTTATACTTCAAATGTTATCCCATCATTTCACCGCTAGATGACACTGATGGCACAGATTTGGGTTCTGTACAATGAAACTGAAAGACGATTGTGCATTTTTACAAATTTTATTATGAATTACCTTGCATCATGTAATGTTCGTTTAAAACCAAATATTTCAAAGCGAATAACTTTTTTGAATCCTACACATTATATTTGAAATAAAAATTAACCAATAGCTGGTTTGCGTCATTCCTACGTAATTTAAAACAGACTTCTTAATATACAGTGGTACCTCGAGATACGAATGCTTCGAGTTACAAAATATTTGAGATACGAAAGGCCTCACGGGAAATATTTTGCTTCGAGATCTGAAAAAAATTCCAAGATACGAAAAACACCAACAGTTGTGCGCTTCCGGCTCCTGGCGCTCCGTTGTCCCATTGCAGACGGTGCTAAAATGTTCGTAATTCGTGAAATATCTCGAGAAAGTTCACTTTCATACGTAGTGCCGTAATGTTTTTTGCCTTCCGTTCCACAAACTACGACACATCGATTCACTCAACGTATTGCGTATTTTGCTTGTGTGTATCATTTATTACATTAACAATGTGTAGATTTAAGAATTGAAGAAACGTTACTTGATTTTTCTCTGGTTTTCCTTTTTTTCATCTACTTATTCTGTTGTTTCTGAGAGCCAGTGCACGGATTAGGCGTTTTACATGTAAAACTTGCTTCGAGATATGAAATGTTCGATTACGAAAGCCACCCTGGAACGGATTCATTTTTAGTATCTCGGGGTTCCACTGTATAGAATATACATTTTAACTAAAGCATACTACAATAAATGTGCATGAAGAGAGGACAGGAAACAAACCTGAAACTGACATTTACGAAGTCCACTCTCCCCATAAGAGACTCGAGTGGGATTCGACCACCTCCACTTAGAGGAACCGAGGGCTCCAGAGCCAGAAACTCAAACACACGAGCCCCGGCGCTCATACCCCGCACCATCTGAACTCACCAGAGTAGAACATGAACATGAAAGTAAATAGTTAAACTGCTATACACCCTGAAATGACTTCCTCTCACCTGTCCAAACAGAATTGAGATGCTGGCAAGAGATCTACAGAAAAAGAGATGCGTGAGTTTATCCAAAAAATAGCAAATGTTCAAAATAATATCAACAGTCAATGCATATAACGGAAGTCTCACCTCTGAACAGTCTGAGAGGCGACCAGAAAGGACATCAGATCACCAGGCGACATGTCATTGCGAGCCATCAGAGAGCCACCAGCATAAATGGTGCCCAGAACAATGCCTGATCAATAAGAAAAATATCAGCCCTGGCTCAGGTGCTCTTAAGAGGAACCAGTAAGAAACTTCACTCACAGTTTAGGACAATATTGGACAGGCCTTGAAATAGAGCGATACCCGTGCCCAGAGTTTCATTCATGGCGGCTGACTTGTGGACTTCAGCTGCATACAGCCTGAGAGAAGGTTCAGAGCCAGAGAGCTGTTAGTTTTCTTTGTTAAGACCTGGTCTGATTACATTCAAGGATATGGAAAGACCAGAACTGAACAAAAAAAAGAGGAAGGGTACGAGTGAGAAACTCATTATCCATGTCTTCTATGTAACCTGCAGTTTCTGAGGCCTTTACCTGATCAAATTGGACAACATTTATTTATTGCTTGCTTTTTTTACTTCCATGTTGTTCATCAAGTAAAAGACATTAAAAAATGCTGCTCAAAATGTTTATTCGAAGCAAATTTTTTCGCTTAAAATCAGAAACAAATCCAAATTTTCTTGAAAAACAAAAACAAAACAACTAGGTCACATTTCATCCACAAGCCATATATTTATCTACATTAAAACACTTATCAATACAAGACCATTACTAAACAGAATAAAATGACAAAATAATTATAGTTTTTTTTATGAATAAGAACTTTATTTATTTACGCAGTGCTTCGAAAGAGTGGTGTCTGTTGATGCCTTTATCAGCTGAAATTGGGCAAAATCTCTTATTTTTTGTACTGATTTCTTTTATAACTTCCCCATATAATTTTTAAAAAATAAATTACTATTTGTTAATAATATGATGTAAAATATAAGTTGATTTTTTTCAGATTCCTGTTAAATTGTAATCGTTTGAATTTTCAAACAGTAAATGAAACAATTTTACAGAAATACATTCATTAATTTAAAAGTTTTAATGTAATTTTTTTATTTATGTTTATTTTAAGCTGCACAATTAAATTAATATTTATAATGTTTTTTAAACATGATACAATAAAAGTAAATAAATTTATGAAATATATTATCAATGAATTTTAAAGCCCTCACTTGTTTTTATCATATAAGCTCTTTTACGTGAACTTAAAAATGAATATATAATCATCTTTGACATGAATTGTTATTTAAGAAAAGTAATATAGAATTGCATTTAAATAAAAACAAGCAATCAATTGACTTCAATTGACAGCAATTTTTTTTTAAAAATTGGAATAAAAAAAAAACATTTCTTAGTTAGATATTCTACACTGATCAAAAAAACACTACACTGAATACTATTATCAACACATATATAAAAATAAAGTAAAATAAAAAAAATAAAAAATTAATATATCCAAATAATAATTAGATTATTTATTTTCTATGCAGTGCCTACAAAGGGTTTCTGTTAAGTTTGATGATGGATTTTTCAGCCAAAAACTTTTTTAAAACTTATACATCATTCTACGTTACGTTTGTGTAAATAATATCATTCTTTATTAATATTGGCACCGTTTGGGTATCCCTCTCCCCATTACATTGTAACATTTCGAATTTTTCAAACGGAAACAATTTTCCCAGAAAAACATTAATTAATTTTAAAAGCTTTAGATGCTTTTATCTTTTTTTTTTTTTTTTTTTTTACACAAGTTTTATTTTTTTATTTTGCAAAACATCTAAAATATTTAATAGATTTAATAGCAATAATATGTCTGAAACGAGAAATTCAACACAGAAAATGTTCTCCATCTTTTTCTCTGCCCACTGTTTCCTGGAGAGGGTCCCTTGCTTATTTTTCTTAACCTTAATTCTTAGCCTTTTCTAATTTCGAAGACGTACTCCAGTTCTCGATCCTCCATGGCAAATGCTCGAACCGTCCTCACGTTACCAAGAGCCTCATCTGCCACTCCTGTAGCTTTCGAAACCTAAGGGGGCGCGTGGGAGTTAGCACAAGTCACAATATAATTCACCACTCTTTCTCTGGGAGAAGTTACCTGCTCCTGAGCTTTGCGTGAAAGTTTGCGTAGAAAAGAGCCGATGAGTGCTCCAGCACCCACCAGACAGGGAAGGACCACCACAGTGAGACCCGTGAGTTTTGGTGAGATGAAATACAGTGAAACGAAGCAGCCCACGGTCTGCGTGGCGCTTCTTAAACCCTAGAAAACAAATTAAATCTGGATTTTCATTTCTTTTTATGCTGTTGCATTGCTGTAAGTAATCTTTGAGTCATGAGCTTGATGGTTTTTCCAAAAATGCCCAACAAAATTAGCACTTTGGTGATCAGAAATCAAACCTAGATGTGATCATAAGCTACACAAATAAAAAATTTGTATATATTTTCATTCAAAATAATAAAAATAAAAAATTTAAGCTAAACATTCTGCACTTGAAATAAACACTAGACGTCTCTGCATGCACTGGTGCATGCCTGTGCCAATCGCAGCGGCGGTTTTGAGTGAAAAATATCAAATATGTGTAGGTTTCAAAAAGGTCATACGGTTTGATATTTTATGTGAGAAATGTGCAAAACTTTGTCTTTCAGTTTATTCTACAGTGCCATCTTGTAGACAAAAGAAGGATTAACCCTTGGAAGTACAAGACCTGCCATATGACTTGTGTTTTTTTAATAGTTCGGGCACAAAAAAAAAAGTTTTTTTATACAAGTTTTTAACATTGTTTTGACCTTGTCTTTGCTGTTTTTGTGGGATTTGTGAATTTTTATGTTGTCTCAACACCTTTTATATTTAAAAACACTCAAAAAGGACCCATACTTCTAAGGTTTAAACACCGTTAAACTACTGTAAAGTGTCATACCTGAGAAATAACAAGCTTAAAAGAGGATTTAAACTCCTGGATGTCCGATGTCAATCGATTAACCAGCTGCCCTGTCTTGTTTGCATCAAAAAATGCAATATCCTGTCTATAACATTTAGACAAACATGGCAGTAAGTGAAACATGTGACCTGCAGCACAACCATTTGTTTTCTAAAAGCAGCATCACACACACCGAAGTAAAGAGGCGAAGAGAGTGGTCCTCATGTCAGCTGCCACACTTTCTCCCACTTTAGACAGAAGAATGATGTAGCCACTCGTCAACAGACCCTGACACACACAAAAATACCAAGCATTTAAAATAACATACACTGCTAATTGATTTAAAAATATTCGACTGTACAAACACTCTGCACTCTCAACCACTGCCAGAAGCAAGAGACCAAAGTGCTAAAGATTAGCTTTTAAGTTGTTTTTTTAAGAGCGCAATGGTTTCATCTTTTTATGTGAGGTTGCTAAGGCCCTGTCCACACATAACCACAGCACTGTGTTCATTACATTTAATATTTATTACAATCTGTACCCCAAGTTCGTGTGGACAGGATAACATTAGTGTTTTGTGTCTGGGGGGGTAGGATTTGCCATTGTTGTCACTCTGTGTTGACAGCAGCCAGGGTAATGGCGTGAAATTGCAGAAGTGAAGACCCTCTTGCTGTTTTTTCCATTATTGTGGCTTATAACATGTTCAGGATTACGTGCACCTGCCCCTGTTTCCAATTTGATCACCAAACAGAGACGCTTGTGTTTTTGCTCATACAGTGTTAAATAATCATTTTTAAAATGCCATGAATCGACTGCCCCCTGTTGGTTTGGTAGGATCATTACAGCGTGTCAGAGGTGTTGATTTCATGGGGATGCATGTCTGCTGCAAGCTAACATTAAATACAACAATAAAATATTTTCTTTTATAGAAAATCACAGGTTCTTCCTTTATTTAAAAGCAAAAAAAAAATTGTAGACTTGTAGACTCAAGCAATCAAGTTGTTTTTTGTACACGGTTTAACAGTTTTCAAAAAACCCAGGAACATGTGAATATGGACATAGCTGTAAAATTCTGGAGAGATTTTGTATCTGTGTATATGATAATCATTTTTTGTGGCTTTCTAAGCATTTTTTAGGGCCTAGATGTGCTCGAAAATAACTGAATTTCTTGAAAACGTGGAAATTATGCCGAGAGTCGAAATTTTGCAATAAACAGGAAGTTGTTAATAACTCAGTCACGTAATGTCTGACAGGTTCAAATTTGCCATGCGTGTTAAGAGTTCATATCTGGACGATTACATATAGCGGTCTACAGTGTCAGTTATAGCGCCTCTTAGTGGCAACATGGAATATCCAATTTTCAGCTGTTTTTTTTACAGGTATTTCAAGCAGTCTTTGAAGGACTTGCTTGAAATGAGGAACATTTATGGAAGCGACCAAGCCCTACAAAAACTTTTTACAAAACTGACAGCAAATCAATTATTTAGCAAAAACTTTGAATAAAATTGTACTTTTGCACGTCTCATACATTAACACATGGGATGTTAAAGACCATATGGGATGTAAAATTGCTAAGATCTTTGTGCCAAGCTATATGTGTCGAAATAAACCATTTGAAGCATGGGGAACCTGTAAGCCGTAGAGTGCAAGTAGCTTCAGTGCAGGACCCTGAATGTCTCTGATGTAATCCCCCGCTTGCTCTCTCATGTGTTGGGCCACAATATTCACCAGATCTCCAAGCATCAAAGGAATCTGAATGTTAAGAGCTGCTGCTCCAAATGCAAGCTGAAAAAAAAACAGAGCATCTCTGAGCCATTTATTTCTCCATGTAATTACCTATTGCGTTTTTTTAAATGTTAAACATTTAAGTTTAACTTATTTAAGTGTGAAATGTGTAGAAATAAACTTGGCTTGTCTGCTGCAAGCTTACAGTAAATACAACATTAAACTATTTTCTTTTATTGAAAATTACAGTTCCTTGCATTATTTAAAAGCATAAAAGCATTGTAGACTTACAAGGATGGCTCCTATTAAAGCACAAATCTGTGGCCGAACAAACTCCCAGAGGACAGCCCAGCTGAACTCAGGAATCCTCTCTTTCTGTCCATCCTCCAGCAGGGTTTTATTATTGTTTGCATCGGCTTCACAGTAAGCAACAGAACCAAGTGCACGAGCAGTCACGGTCAAAGCAGCAGGACCCACAATGAGCTTCAGAGAGATGTTGAGAGTTCTCTGCCTCTTCTGCGATAACAAACGAACCCCTTTTTGAGCTTGTCTCCAAATGCGCTGCGGTGCACTGACACTGAATCCTGTGGATGGCATTGTTGAGCTGCTCCATGGTGATGAGCCCTTGCTTCGCCTGAAATACAGTGTAAACAAGTACATGTGAAGACTTGAATGTTGGATGCTTTCCAAAAAAATGTGTATTTTTTTTTTTTTTTTTTTTTTACATTTACAAAACGCAAAATGGCAAACAAAAGAAAAACTAAATCAAAATTTGCTGTTACAACAATTTGCCTTCAACCCACAAATCTTAAAGATACTTGCTCAAGGGCAGGGGTTTTGCAGGTGCTAATGATCACTTAGGTTGAAAAAAATAGTCATGAATTGAAACAGAAACTATGGCAAGCCTTCTGAAAATTTAAACCTATGATCTGACTATCTATACGTGTAATTGAAGATAGGAACAAGTGTATTCTGACAAGTTATAAAAATATTTTGACTAAGAATAAAGACATTCAGAGATATCTCCAATTCTAAGTGCACTAACAAGAATGTTAATAAGAGATATTTCCATATATCTTTGACAAGTCAAAACTCATTTGAAGATATCGCCAATGACGACATGGAAATATATACAATTGTAATTAGAGATATCTAAATCATTTACAACTAGTCATAAATCTCCACTGACTTCCATTGCAAAATATTAGTAGTACTAATTTTTACTAGTCACAAATGTATTTAGAGACATCTCTAAATATATTTTCACTTAGCACTAGGGGTGTAACGGTTCACGGTATGTATTGAACCGTTTCGGTACGGCCTGTTCGGTTCGGGACACTTGCGTACCGTTTCGGTATTCGGTATTTGTATTAAATAAAATAAATGTATTATTAGCGCGATATTAAGCGCAGCGGAACCATGTTCCTAGGCGAGTTTCCGCACGGACGCTATTGAGGGACGTGCAGCTCTACTGTGCGACACTCAATAGCGTCCGTGCGGAAAATCGCCTAGGAACATGGTTCCGCTGCGCTTAATATCGCGCTGCGCTTAAAATCGCCAGATCTGTGCTCTCTTCAGAAAATGTGGATAGGTTAATCTATCCTATCTATCCTAACTAGTTGCAGTATTTCATTTTTTATTTAATAAAAAAAAGTGTTTTTCTTTAAAGAGTGCAATTTATTTAAAATATCACCCAAATGTGTCACTTTTATTTATTTTATGCAAGAATTCTATTGTGTATTGGCAGCTTTTCAAAATAAAGATTATGTAAATTCTTATTGTTATGTACCGAACCGAATGAACCGAACCGAACTCTCCAAGACACTGTTCCGAACCGAATACGATTTTAGCGTACCGTTACACGTTACACCGCTACTGTAAATGATTCAAGACTAGGCATAAATCTAATTGCAGATATCTACGATTGTAATTTGACTAGTCTTAAATGAATTAGAAATATCTCTACTTGAATATGACTAATAAAAATATAATTGTTAATATACCTAATTCGTTCCATTTAAAGATATCTGCAAATCTTCATTGTAGCACCCATTATAGAGGTCACAAGACAATGCAACATCATCACACGGTCTGTTAATATGCATAACAAACTATCCAATCACTGAGTGTTGTCATGAATGTGTTAAAACAGCATTAATTTGCATAAAAGCATTTTCTTTTGTATGCAAAGCACTCACGTGGCGCTGGATCACGTTATGAAAGGGCAGTTTTCAAATGTTTGGGTATCACACACCATTCCAATACCTGATCAGGTAAGCATTTCTATTATAGAACTTTTTAGATAGATATATAAAACAATAAATATGTATAAAAGTGGAGTTTTCCAGTAGCTATAGTCTTCGATGGTGGCACAATTTCATTTCGTGCACATCAAGGCACAAAGTAGTTTGTCTGCATCAATAAGGTTTCTCTGATTTCAAAGCAGACTGGGGTTCCAAGATATTTTGAAGAGGCTCTTTTGAAGAAGCACATATAAACAGGATTGTAGACACAGTGGTCAGCCAAGGAAAATTTCCAGACGATCCATCAGCTCAGAAATCAGCAGGTACCAAGTACACCCATTTAATGGCTGGGGAAGGCTTCCATAGTCTTCATGGAAAGATTGCAGCCAAAAAAGCACATTTCCAGAATGGTAATATAGGGTCAAGAGATAAAAGTATGAATGTACACATAGGAACTGGGGTGCAAAAAAAGTGTCAACAAGTTTGACACATGTACTCACCAGATAGGGTAATGTGAGATAACTTATACATTTAACAATTAAAAAAAATCTACAGAACTCTATCCAGTTTATGACAAAGTTAATCCTCAATTGACAGATATAGACTACGACAAATACCAAACGTACAGAAATTCAGTGTACCTGTTTAAGTGGTGAATGAGGAAATCTCTTGTTTTGAGGGAACTCAGGAGTCGTTCTGACGTGACAGTTCCTCTGGTCAGTCGACTACAACGTGCAAAATGAAACATATTTTAGTTGAGACGTAAAACGACTTTTTACAAAGATTGTGTACGATTTAAAAGTATTCAAGGTTCAACATGTAAGCCGCCATATTTGCATTATATGCACCGGAAGCTCTAAGGCTTAAAATTTTAATTACAAAACTTCACATACCTTTTATATTTTGCTAATATATATAATGTATAACATATAAGTATTATATTTATTTAAGCGAATACACTATTTTTGTTAAATAATTCTTTTTTTAAAAAAAAAAAAAAAGGTCAAATAATCACGATAAGACTATACATTAACGTAAACGTTTATGGTTACTTTCATTTGAAACGTTGAAAAAAACGTTTACAACATTTTTAAGACCATAAACGTCAAACATACGAGTAGACCAAAATATAGGTTCTGCCGGAAATGACGTAATCGAAACCAAAGTGACGACACAGCCGATGTTTGTTGTCATATCTGTTTTTGTTGTGAGGAAAGGCGAGGATCATTTCTGCTTGGATGGTAAGACCTTTCACGATTTAAGTCCAAGAAACCGTTTAGTGCTTTATATTTATAAAGAATTATGACCTCCGTTAGAATGTTTGTTATGCTAAAATAAGCAATTGGCAGAATGCAGCTGAGGTTTATTAATATTGATAATCATTATTAAAAATAACCTGGCAGGTCGTAAAATCATTTAATGTGGTAAAGTTCGTGTGCGTTGGTGTGTTTTATTCATGTTCGTATTTCCTCATCCTTGTGATTTATGATAAACACGTGTCTTTGTCTCTTTGTAATGAGTAGCCATGGCTGTCCTTGACTTGACTGTTAACCCATGTGATTACGATTTTATCAGAAAATAGAAACATTTCTGTCTTGTGCATACAGTGAATCTGAATAATACAAGGCATGTTGTTGTCGTTTTGCTTGCAATGTTTTGTATTTGTCACATTTAACTCAGCATCAGTCTGGTTTTCAGGATCTATGGTGAAGATTATAGAAAGGTAGAATGTAAAATACGATGGCTGGGTTCGAGACATACCAGGAGTATCAGCGTATTGAAGAATATGATGAGGACTCCCCTCCAGGAGAGGAAGATTTGCTCATCCATGTGCCAGAGGGCAGAGGAGGTCATTACAGCTGCTTTATTAATTTTTCTTTTGTATAACAAAATGCAGCATGCATTAAAACATGTATATTTTTCAGACCCGTGGCATCATATCAAGAATCTCGACAATTTCTTCACAAGAATATCCTTTTTGACACTGCTACCAGTTTTTTTCTGGATATAATGTGAAATGTTTTCAAATGTCACATTGTTTACGCTTGCATTTATCAAGCACAGTGTGTGTTGCTAAAATCAGACATAGTTTCTCCCTGTTATGCAATGACCGTAAACTCACAGCCTTGTATAATTTCTTATTTTCTAACAACAGTCTCCATTCATTCCAGCGCAGTGACAATATGCTATGCTTTTGCTCAATTACAGTCAAAACAATGCTGTGTTTCATAAACCAAAATAACCCTTGACATGCTCACATCTATCATTTCCATCAGAAGAATGGATTTGCCTGTATGGTGCTTTCAGAGATGTTTGAACTTGTGTAAGTTCTATTTATATTTAAACATGCTATTTAAAATTGATTTAAAAGGGAAAAAAATAAAACTAACTATGTTTTTTTGCACTCTAATATTAGGCAATTCCTGTTTGTGGTCACGTTTACAACTTTCCTTTTTAACTGCGTGGAATACGACGTACTCTTCGCTAACCGAGCAGTCAACCACACTGGTCAGAGCCTCGGTCCGTTGGACAGGAACAAAGTCACTCTTCCTGATGCCATTTTACCCAGTGAGCAATGCACCCAGAGGTCAGTGTGTAAAAAAAGAGCTAATTCTCTGCCACTCCTGACATCCTCATACAGGACCATAGCTCCTCTTGGGGCCCCCTGTCATATGCTTTTTCTAAATCCACAAATACACAGTGCAGCTACTTCTGACCAGCTCTGTACTTCTCCATTAACATTCTCAGAGCAAAAATTGCATCAGTAGTGCTCTTCCTGGGCATGAAGCCATACTGCTGTTCACAAATATCCACTTCCCTTCTTAACCTAGCTTCCACTACTCTTTCCCAAAGTTTCATTGTGTGGCTCATCAACTTTATGCCTCTGTAGTTGTTACAGCTCTGCACATCACCCTTGTTCTTAAAGATTGGTACTAGGACACTTCTCCTCCATTCCTCAGGCATCTTCTCACTCTCTATCTGGACCAACAGCCTTTCCACTCTTCATTCTCCCCAGGGCCTTCCTCACCTCATCCTTTCTAATCTTTTCAACTTCCTGCTCTACAATATTCACCTCTTCCTCCCTTCTTTCCTTCTCATTCTCCTCGTTCATCAACCCCTCAAAATACTCCTTCCATCTTCTCAGCACACTCTCCTCACTTGTTAGCACCTTTCCATCTCTATCTTTAATCACCCTTATCTGTTGCACATCCTTCCCATCTCTGTCTCTCTGTCTCGCTAATCTATACAATTCCTTCTCGCCTTCCCTAGTGTCTAACCTGGCATACAACTCATCATATGCTTTCTGTTTGGCCTTTGCTACCTCCCTCTTCACTCTGCGCTGCGATTCCTTGTAGTCCTGTCTACTTTCTTCAGTCCTTTCAATGTCCCACTTATTTTTAGCTAGTCTCTTCCTCTGGATGATGTCCTGTACTTCCTCATTCCACCACCATGTTTCTTTATCTTCTTTTCTCCTTCCAGCTGACACACCTAGCACCGTTCTCCCTGTCTCCCTGATCAATTCTGCTGTAGTTTCCCAGTCATCTGGAAGCTCTTCCTGACCACCCAAAGCCTGTCTCAGCTTCTGTCTGAATTCCTCACAATCTTCTTCCTTTTTCAACTTCCACCACTTGGTCTTCTTTTCAATCTTTCCTCTTCTCTTCTTCCTGACCACCAGAAACATCCTACACAACACCATCCGATGCTGTCTGGCTACACTCTCTCCTACCACTACTTTACAGTCTCTGATCTCTCTCAGATTGGCTCGTCTACAAAGGATGTAGTCTACCTGCGTACTCCTCCCTCCACTCTTGTAGGTAACTCTATGTTCCTCCCTCTTCTGGAAATAAGTATTAACTACAGCCATTTCCATCCTCTTGGCAAAGTCCACCACCATCTGTCCTTCTAGGTTCCTTTCCTTAACACCGAACCTGCCCATCACCTCCTCATCACCTCTGTTGCCCTCGCCAACATGCCCATTGAAATCTGCTCCCACTACTACTCTCCCTCCTCTGGGAACACTCTCAATCACCTCATCCAACTCACTCCAAAATCTCTCCTTCTCTTCCAACTTACAGCCTACTTGTGGAGCATAACCACTCACTACATTCAACATCACCCCTTCAATCTCTAACTTCAAACTGATCACCCTGTCTGACACTCTTTTCACCTCTAAAACATTCCTCACAAACTCCTCCTTCAGGATCACTCCTACCCCATTTCTCTTCCTATCCACACCATAGTAGAACAGTTTGTATCCCCCTCCAATACTACGCGCTTTGCTACCCTTCCACCTGGTCTCCTGCACACACAGAATATCTACCTTCCTTCTCTCCATCATGTCCGCCAGCTCCCTACCCTTCCCTGTCATTGTACCAACGTTAAGAGTCCCTATTCTCAGATCTATACTCCTGCCTTTCCTGTTCTCTTTCTGTCGACGAATCCTTCTCCCTCCTCTCCTTCTTCGACAAACAGTAGTCCAATTTCCACCGGCACCCTGTAAGTCAACAGCACCGGAGGCGGTCGATGTTATCCTGGGCCTCGACCGATCCGGTATAGAAATCAAAATGATGACTCGCATGTTTTGCGCCGGATGCCCTTCCTGACGCAACCTTCTCTATTTATCCGGGTTTGGGGCCGGCACAGAAGTCACTGGCTTGAAACCCCTGTGGCTAGATTATTACTAAACCTATAAGTAAAGGATTAAAAATGTAAATAAATTCAGGATATTAAAGTATACGTAATATTAATACATTATTACATTTCTATGTAGAATTTCATAGGTAGGAGTGACATCATCGCGTCTGCCATATTTGTAAGGTGATGGCACCGTTGCCATGGCGTTTCATTAAACAGAGCGACTCCTGCCTATGAAATCCTTTCCAATGTAGTTTTTGTAATGGCATACTATATGCTATTGGCAAGTATAAATATGTACAGTTGTACAAGTAAATAGTTGGTGTTTAAAAACAAAAACTTATAATTTTATTTCTTGGACAAGATGCATAACAAAGCCAAGCGCGACTGCGCCTGATTATCATCACCTCCTCCTGCTCTATACTACAACTGTATAAAACTATTCAAATAAGCTCAATGCAATTTTTAAATACACAAAAACGTTTATTTTCATTAACAAAAATCCATTTACTTGCTGTTCAGAATTAAGTTGTTAAAATGCTGTACCACTCCAGCCACATTATCCGAAGGGTTTCATCCAGATCTTATTCCAACATGTTTTCAAAGATTGTTTTTGCATTCTCTCAAGATAAATTTGCATAATTCCCAGAATGCCCTGCAGCAAGAAGCCTGTTTTCAAGTATGTGATTCATTGCGTCACACTTGTTCTCGGCGCAGGTTCACGTCCAGTGCATTCCAAACCTGGCTGGTTTCCTTTGCAATATACAAGCAGTGGAAAGTCTTGACGGGACGCCCTGCATATCTATTTTTGACCCACAGATGATACTCTGATGGTGCTGAGTGGGGTTCATAGGGTTTAAAATAGAGATTGACAGTGAGATGTTTTGTTTTGCTTTTTTACGTCTAGGAGCAGTTTATCCAAAAAATAAAGTTCTGTCTTCATTTAAACCTACATTTCAAACAGTCCAGAATTTCTTTCCTCTGCTGATAACAGACATACAGTCCTACTTTGTATAGTAAAGGCCACAGCTTTGAACCACTTGAAGGAGTACGTTTCTGTTCATTGGAGAACTGTTCATCAGAGATGTGTTGTTGACTGCCTCAGATGAGTAACATAGACGTATTGATATCAGAGTTGCCTCACTTAAAGAGAACTGACATTGCTCCTGGAACACAGCGTGCTTTACTAAGTTCATTGGGGATCAGTAAACACTCACTCATTTTTAAAATCAGTTTTTATTAAAGGGGTCATAAACTGAGACCAAAAACGGTTTGATCTTTTGATGGATAGTCAGCTCTGGAAATGCTCGAGTTTAAAAAGTATTAGTTTGGGATGTAGGCACCTTGTTTTTTAGATTGATGCACATTTCAGGAATCACTCACTTGGTTGTCAACGAAGAACACAAACTAAAACGCTTTTGAAAATGCGCAGAGATCCGGAACCAACATTAAATTTCCTCGGCTTTGGTCAACACAGTGTTATGGTAAAAATTACCTTCTCAATTGATAATAAACACTGGAGACCGTTTGAGAGAGAACACAGCAAATGCGGCTATTTATTGTAAAGATTTAACAGTCTCAACGCAATTCCTACACACGTGACTCTAACGTGGAAGAAGAACGTGGTTTAGCGCATATTCCTAACGCAAGCCTATTAAAAGTATAAACAAGCGCCAGAAGAGAAAAGAAGAAAAAGAAGGAAAAAGAATATATAGAGATAGAAAAGAAGAGAAAGAAAAGAAAGAAAGAGAAAGAAAAAGAGAGAAAGAAAGAGATTGACCCAAGAGAGTCGAGTCCGAGAGACATCAGCGCAAGAGAGCAAGAGAGAGAGAGAGTCCGTTCTCATATACTTATCTCTTTCCTGATGGGGTAGTACTAAAGTATGATGTGTGCTCTTAAACGTTTCTCAAATTACATTTCTCAATATGACCACTAGATGGAGGTATTACATTGGAAAATTCCCATCACAACAGTCATGAGTGTGACGTTAGGTTTAGCAGTTATCAGTGAAACAAAACAGAGGGGAAACAATTCCCAACTCACCACTAGTAACTTACCTCTCCACTATTAGCTTTTGATAACTCTGGTTCATGCCTACTATGAATGTTTCTCTGATTGGCTAACAATTCTGAACAAACAAGTCATGCAGAAGACTTGGTCAATACTACTGAATTTGATAGAATATTGCAATTTTTTAAAAATGCTATTTAATTGACAATAGGCATGTTTCCATCCAAAGATGGGAATTAAATTCATGCACAAAACTGAAAAATTTCATAAAATATTTGTGAATAAAGCACCGTTTCCATCCAAAGGCCATTCAAAATGACGGCAAATATCTAAAGAAAAATTAAAGTTTCAGTGTTTTGGGAAGGCATTTTTTGTATATAATAACTTACTTAAACACAAAACAGAATATACACAGTCATGTCATCTTGCTTTTGGAGGTGGGAGACTGCACTTTGGAACCCAGCTGCCCACGACAGTTCTGGGAGGGGACAATCCCGAATCACTTTGATGACAGACTTTGGAATTTTAGAATGACCAAAACAACATTTCAGATGTTGTGTAATGAAGTCATTGTTTTGTGAGATGCCACGCCATCGTGCTGACCGTTCCAACAGAAAAATGCTGTGCCATTGCATTTAAATGTATATAGTAAATGTGTTTCCATCTATGTTTATGCACATTTTTCTTATTGGGTAAAATTTTAACCTACTCAGAATCTTGGAATTTCCATCCAGGTTTTTTTAAATGTAAGATTGTAAAATACGCATAAAAAAGATGGTTGAAAAGGCAGCTGTTATTAGTGGGGGAAAAAAAAGAAAGAAAAACAGACCGAGACCTTTTAAATGAGCGAGAAAGGTCATCAATCATTATTTCAGCTTGGTTTATTTGCTCAAACTACTTGAATGTATACAAAAATGTCAAGGTTGAATCGTTCACACACTGGTTTGGTGCTAAAGAAGTGTGTCCCATTGTTTTAGCTCATATTTTTATAAAGTGTGGTTAGATATTTCTGTGGAAACCAGAATAGATTTGTTCTAGAATCATGTTTGTCTGTAGATGCAATATTTATTGTATCATGAATTCTTAAAACAACGTAATATTCTTTAGAAAACACATTTTATTTTCCTCCCAAATACGTTGTGATCTCACCTGCTGTTCTCTCTCTCCCCCTCTCTCTGTCAATCAGAATTCAAGGAAACAGCTGGATCATCTTCCTCTTGATTATGGCGGCCATTTTCTGGCTCTATCGGCTGGTGAAGGTGATCTGTAATGTGCTCAGCTACTGGGAGATCCGCCAGTTTTACATTAGAGCTCTAAAAATACACATGGTAAGGAATGAGTTGATTCACAATTTCTTAATTTGTGTAGAATTTAAAGTTTTTTTTTCATAAATACAGGTTTATGTTTAACCCTTCAAAGTCTCTGCACTCACCGGTAAAAGTAGCAACCCAGCTTGTTGTCTAATTTTGATTTCAAGTATAATGTTTAGGTTTCAAAAAGGTTATTAGCTTTGATTATTTTGTGTTTTCAATGAACATTACAAGAGTTATGATGCATAATTCTCAAGGTAAAATGTGCAATCATCTTTCAGTTTCAATTTACAGACCACAAATTGGTGCCATCTAGTGGTGAAAAGAAGGGATAACCCTTGGGAGTACAAGACCTGTGACACGGCTTGTATTTTTCAAAGTTCTGGCACAAAACAAAGCACAATGGACCAATGTAAGAACAATGTAAACAGTTTAGGGAAGGTTCGCTTGATTTTTTGATACAAATTTCACATTGTTCTGACCTTGTTTTTTGAGGGTATTTTTTTCTTTTTTGTTTTGTGTTAAACTTATACTCAGAATTATTATTTTATATATGTTTGTTGTGGAATTCTTGTGTAATTTATTGAAAAAAATATGTTAAACAGAAGCTGGGTTGGTACCCTAAAAATGTATATCAACCATTGTCACAAAAAACTGTTTTAAAGATAATTTATTAGAGCAAATTGTAAAAAGGCACCAGACATCTAAGGGTTAATTAGCAAGTGTCGCCATCTATTCATTGATTAATTTTCCAACCCGCTTGTTCCCTTTCGGGGTCATGGGGGTCCCACTGCAACCTTTAAAAAGCTGATCTGGTGCAGCTAGAGAGTTTTGCTTCAATTTTTTTTAATTCAGCTACTCAAAAATGAATACTATTTTATCAGTTTAAAAAAAATGCTAATCAAACCCAAACCAAAATTGTGTGTGCACACCAAAAATGTGCATTGTTTTCTTCAAATATATAAAAACAAGTTAATGTAGCACCTTAGAATTAAATTTTTTCTACTTGGTTTATTTGTAACTAAACTAAAGACAATACCATTAAACTCACTTATGTTAAATTAATTTTTTTTCCCCTCTCAGGACGAGTTGTGCAACTTCTCTTGGCAGGAAGTGCAAGGGCGCCTGATCCTCCTTCAGCGTGAGCATCCCATGTGCGTCCAGAAGAGGGAGCTCTCTGAGCTGGACATCTACCACCGCATCCTGCGCTTCAAAAACTACACCGTAGCCATGATCAACAAGTCCCTGCTCCCCGTGCACCTGCGATTGCCCTTCCTCGGTGACGTCATCTTCCTCACGCAGGGCCTCAAATATAACTTTGAGCTCATCCTCTTCTGGGGTCCGCTCTCCCTCTTCCAGAACAAATGGAGTCTGCATCCGAAATACAAGCGAGCGGCTAACCGGCAGGATCTGGCCAATCAGCTGAGCCGGGTCATTTTGCTGAGCGGACTGGTCAATCTGCTGCTGTGTCCGTTCATTCTGGTCTGGCAGGTGCTCTATGCATTTTTTAGCTACGCTGAGGTCATCAAGCGAGAGCCAGGGAGTCTAGGGGCGCGGCGATGGTCACTCTATGGCCGCCTCTATCTGCGCCATTTTAATGAACTGGATCATGAACTGCAAGGCAGACTGGGGCGTGGCTACAAACCCGCTGCTAAGTACATGAACGCGTTCGTCTCTCCACTGCTGGCGGTGTTGGCTAAGAACGTGGCGTTTTTTTCAGGCTCGGTGCTGGCAGTGCTCATCGCTTTGACTGTGTATGATGAGGATGTGCTGACCGTTCAACATATCCTGACCGCCATCACGGTCCTCGGGGTCATCATCACCATCACCAGGTACAGCACACAATCCTCACAAATCAAATGCTGAGATTGTCTTCGATGGCCACTCTTTAGGGTCCGTGGCTGCTGCTGTCTTAGGGAAAACGAAAACTGGGCAGAAATATTAGTAATTCAACAAAATTGAATTAAAAACAACCTCGAAAAGAAACGTGACCTGCATTACCGGTAGAACACTTTTTGCCTTATTTCAGTACTCAGCTGTTTGATTAAGCTCCAGCTGTTAACAATGATCACCAGAAACTATATTTAACAAAGTCAAGAAGCATTTGAGCAATTCTTCACTTCTACGCTGCTTTCTAAACACTCCATCTTGACGTATATTATATAATTATATGAGCATTGTTTTGTGCACTCCTTACCATGCCTCATTTCCCTAGAATTTTCAAAACAGAGATGTTAAAATACCCCTCTCCTCCTGCGTATTCTGTAATGTTAGTCCGTTGCTACCAGACACGACTCCCAAACATGCTTTTCATAAATATGGCTGTAAGAATGTATTGTGTTCATTCTGTTGTGACCCTCACATGACCTGGTCTCTCTGAATTCAGGGAGGTAGTACACAGACTGAATTGACGCGTGACTTTTTTTGCCTCATTTCAGTACTACAGCCTCTGCATCGGTTTGATTATGCTCCCACTGCTAACAATGATCACCAGTGACCGTATTTAACAAAGTCGAGAAGCATATGACCAATTCCCCATATCTACGCTGCTCTCTAAACACTGCATGTTGAAGTGAATGACTTAATTATATGACCATTGTTTTATGCACCCCTGCCATCTCATACATTTATGACTGACCATACCCCCCTTTCCCTGGATTTTCCCAAACAGAGATGTTAAAATACATTTTTCCTCCTGTGTATTCTGTAATTTTAGTCCGTTGCTACCAGCCATGAAAGTATTGTTTTCATTCCCGTGTGACCCTCGCATGGCTTGTTTGTTTTCTGGTCTCTCTTACTCGGATGAGGAACGGGACGAGCATCAATGATAGTACTCAGAATTAATTGACTTTTTCCTTATTTCAGAATCACAAACTCTGCAGCTGTTTCATTATGCTCTCACTGTTAACAATGATCACCAGAGACCATATTTAACCAAGTCGAAAAACATGAGTAATTCTGTAAATACTGACTTTTACAGCTATTTCACAGCTTGAAGTGAATTAATTATTTATTTAAGCATTGTTTTATGCACTCCTCTTTTTTAGGCAAGCCCGCTCTTGCTATCTCATTCTTTTATAACTAAGCATGCCCTCTTTTGCTGAATTTTTTTTTTTTCCCTGGAAGCTTTATTTAGAGCTATACTCGAGTTCAGAAATGATTATTTGAATGTCAGGTAATCTCTTATCGCTTGGTTTTAACCTCAATCGATTGCTTCCTCGTATAAATCACTGATTGAATGAGTGCCACGAGCTACTTAGACACTGCAGAATTTCCATTTAAAAGCTCACTGTAACCATATCACAGATATTAAACTCAAAATGAAACTGCTCAAATGAAACGTTAACATCAATTTATTGCAAGGCTCTACTTCAAGGTGAAATGTCTTTTTGAAAACAAAGTAGATTAACATGAATAATAATCAGATACATCATTGATGAGCACATTCTCAGATTTCAGATGCAGCAGGTCAGCTGACTTTCCAGCTGACTCCATTACACTAATGGTGACCCGTGCATGCAAGACACGGATGCGTCACCTGTGCTTGAAATTCAGCAGCTTCTTCTCCATTTTCTTTCTCTAATGCCAGGTCTTTTATTCCCGATGAGCACATGGTGTGGTGTCCCGAGCAGCTGCTGCAGTGTGTCCTGGCTCACATTCACTACATGCCTGATCACTGGAAGCTCAGTGCTAACAAGAGTGAGACCCGTGACGAGATGGCACAGCTCTTCCAGTATAAAGCGGTTAGACACACACTGTGACACTAATCGGGCATTCATTAGTAGAAGCTAGTGTTCATAAGATATGCGGTATCGTTCCTGATATTTAACATTAATTACATAATATCATACTATACTATGTAGCGGGATTTGCACCAAAGTGAATTTTCTGCTACTTGTCTCCTGTAGTTGGTGGAGGTTATTATTGTTAACAAAACGTAGCTAAATAACAAAAGCTACAATTGAAAAACATTTGAGTTACCTGAAATAAATAAAAAAAAGAAATTGCAATGTAACTACAACTTACAAAATGAAAAACTGAAATGATGGATTAATTCATTTTTGACTGTCAATTTATTTATATAGCTTTTCTATTTACAAAGATAAACGATTTAATCCATAGTTCTATCCATAGTTGCATAGCTCATGAGCTTCCCGCACCGAAAAGAGCTTTCTATCTAATCTTGTTTAGCGTAAGTTTGTGCACAAGTGTTCTCACAGCACAATCAGATAAAATGCTGCAGTTGGAAGAAAGCGGAAGAGCCCTATATGGGATTTCGTTCAATAACAAAAGCATTGTTAATGTTCTAGAGATAGGCCAAATTTGGGACAGTTCTCACTAGGAGAAACAGTTCTCAATAGGATCTCAATGTACATTTATGGAGCATGCATAAGAAGTTAATACTGAGTATCTTGCAAAGGACGCTTCTTTTGTAGCTCCCTTGTGTGTCAGTCAAGCCATTTGAACATTTTAAGGCTCTTTACAATCCAGTTGCAACTCTATTAGGACCAGTCATAATTCCATTACAGATATGTGTATGTGACTAGTTTTAATGTGTAATAGAGATATTTACTAATCCTTTATGACCCGTCATATTTCTTCGTTGGACAAATATTTGCAGATATCTAAAAATGAGATTGGACTAGTTGCAATTTAAAAATTATTTCTTACTATGTTAATAAGACATTTCTTTTACTATATTTTCACTAATGATAATCAATTAGAGATGTCTAGTTGTGCTATGCCTAGTTATAATTAGAATTGCAGATATCTATAACTGTTATTTGATTAGTTTTAAATGAGTTTAGATATCTTTCAGTAAAATCTGCACTAGTCACAGGAAGCTGAGCCTAAATGTAGATGTTTGGAGCAAGACAAGATTAACCGCATAATTCATGACTGTGTTGCGTATGCATTTTTATAAGAAATATCTGACTAAATGCTTGAAATTAGTCTTGCACCTGACAGATAACAGAAACTAATCCTTTAAAAATACTTTGTTTTAGTTAAGTTTTTATAATAATCATAATGCTAAAACTAAACAAATGATGCACTGAAAACTAATAAAAATCTAAAATAAAAAACTAAACCCCACTACGTCACCTTGCTGCCCTAAACAATAATTAAATATCCAAAACTAGTGGGTTTTCCAAATTTGTGAAAGTTTGAAGACTTTTCTCTTATTGGTTGTCGCTTGTAAAGAAATCCCATTTGCATGAATCGAGCCTGAAGCCACAGAATCCTCATCAAAATAAATGAGATTGCTTCGTTTGGTTACTTTTGGTGTGAATCAGACTCAAATGGTAATTTGCTATACATCAATGTAAGGCAGCACTAAAAATAGCCATTGGGAAAAAAATATGACCCAAAATAAAGCTGGAATGACACCGTACCCTCTTGTAGCTGTTTTCCAAGTCTGTTTTTTTTTTTTTTTTGCAGCTTATCGTTGTTTTGTTGGCATCACACTGTGTTTTTTTTTGGCTGCTTGTGCAGGTGTTTATCCTGGAGGAGCTTCTCAGTCCCATTGTCACACCCTTCATCCTCATCTTTGTCCTGCGGAGCAAAGCTTTGGAAATCATAGACTTCTTCCGCAATTTCACCGTAGATGTGGCAGGAGTTGGAGACATTTGTTCATTCGCTCAGATGGACATCAGACGCCATGGCAACCCACAGGTACCTGTCCGGACATTAGCAACATTTCAGTTTTTCATGCTTGAATTAAAAAAAAAAGAACGAAATTTTTAAAGGCTAATTTAACTTGGAATTGTACCAATTCCACTGTAATAATACAAGAACTTTCCTTCCGTAGCATCACTATCCAGTAACAATTGACAATTTTTTTGCTTTGTGTTTTTGGAATTTGTAAAAGGTTTTAGTTTCATCCACTTTGTGTTTGTGCTGCAGTGGATGTCAGAGGGCCAGACGGAGGCGTCGGTTTATCAGCAGGCCGAGAACGGAAAGACAGAGCTGTCACTGATGCACTTTACTATCAAGAACCCAGCGTGGCAGCCCCCGGCTCAAAGCTCCCTTTTCATCAGCCACGTGAAGGAAAAGCTTCAGCAGGATGCTCAGACGGGCCCCGCTGCTCCGCTACTGCTGTCTGAGGCACCACTCTGCACCTCTCTGCTGTCCCAGGACTCCATCACGGCAGTACGTCTGCTGCATTCACAGCATGTTTTCCTGCAAATATTGTTTAATTATTTAAAAGAAAACAAAGGTCATGGATTGCTAAGAGGTCACATATAGCTGTAGTTATGTTAATGGTGTCACATTTAACTTTTATTTTAGATCCTGTGCGTGTCTTCTCCCGCTACAGTTCTGGTTAAACCGGCACAACACATTTGTTTACTTTAAATGTAGCTTTTCGAAACACTCCACTGCACAATGAAAATGAGAAACAAACATTTCCTGTGGCATGCAGGATATTATAAACCTTGCCAGAGGACAAAGAAATATTGACATTTGATTTCACGCGTCTGCATCGTCTCAGCGCTGGTTGCCAGATTGCCTATTTCACACATTGTGATCCTGAGTTCAGCCATCTGGGCATGTTAACTTGCCACAATGAGATGCATATGTTCCTCAAATATCTTTGACTTGTTCTGCAACTTTAGTTCAGTATCCAAACTTTAAAAGCAGGGTGGGTGATTTTCCAAAATGCTGAGTTGGCACCACTCCCAAAACACCGTTCAAGTCAGCCATCAGCAGAACAGGTTTTGCGGAGATAGCAATGTAGGGTTAAGCTCTTTCGGTGCAGGGCCGTGCTTGTAATTTCAAATGTAAACATTATTTCCCATAAATAAACCTTCACAGGAATAAGCCTTTAAAATGGGTTAAAGTCTACTTGGTCTAGAGAAAAAAAAATGTGCACTTCGACAATCAGCCCATAAAACCTGGCAACTTTATGTTTCCTAACATTACAGACCTTAAATCTCTGTAGCTCAGTTTTTTTTCTTCCATTTTCAACCCGTGCACCTGTAGTACAATCCACTATTATTATAATTTGCTGCCCATAAATGGCATCTTGTTCATATACAACTGAACACAAACTTAAATTAACCTGTAAAAAAAGAAAAATGTTAACATTTTTAAAATAAAGACAATTTTATGAACGCACCATTTTAAAGGAATACATTACATAGGAAGATTGTAGGGTTTGTAATACAAATAGAAGGTGACTAATCATAGTTTTATATTCATTAGTCTTTTTTTAGGTGTTCACATTACCCACCCCCATAAAAAATATAGTTAAACAACATAACAGCATACAACATCAACACCACCAGGTGGTGCTATGATTAAGAGTAAACATTGTTCTAATATTGTTTGGGACAATATTCTTTTGACATGTCAAAACGTATCAATGTCAAATACTGCATTTCCTGTGGCCACCAGGTGGCGTCACAACTCGTACAGTAGTGTGCTATACAGATGGGCTCAGAGATGGTCATGTGGCAAGATTTAAACAGATCAGACGTTTCAAAACAGAGTTACAAACAACTTCCTGTTTATGGTGGAATGTCGATTTTAGAAGTTTAACGAACGCACTAGTTTAACTCAAACGTCAAAAACCTTCACAATTTGCCTTAAGATAAAACTGATGGAGTTTGGAGGTGAAGAAAGATAATTTTTAGGACGAGTTTGATTTAATTTTAATAGTATTAGTAACTGGTAACTGATATATTAGTTTCTTGATAACAATTAGGGATGCACCAAAATTTCGGCCGCTGAAAATGTTCGGCCCAAATAGCATTATCGGTTTCAGCCGAAACGTAAGAAAGCGTTGACAAAAATAAAAGCTGTAATTGTTGCCACGCCTCTCCCATCCTCCCGTCTAGTTCGCGCTATTGTTACGCATCAAACACGGCGGTATGTCTGTGGTTTGGAAGCACTTCAAAGTTTCAGATGAGGACAGCAAAGTTGCAATATTTTTGCAATTATTTTTCTTCTGTTTGTACACTGCTTTTGTTTTGGCACAGTAATTTAAAATTGAAGTAGAAAAGCAGGTAGAATTTTTTTTGGGACAATTTTGTTACACGAAGAAATTTTATTTAGTTTTCATTATTGTTAAACAGCCTTATTAGTGTTATTTATTATCAAGAACAGTTTGATTGCTTATTTAATTTGTAGTTTTTTTAATACAAACAAAACGTAAACATTTTAAACATGTTTTTTTTAATGAAACCATTTTCGGTTTCGTTTTCGGCCCAGAATTTTCATTTCGCTACATCACTAATAACAATCTTTAGCATCCTCTCTCACTAATTTTGTTTCCAGTTTTTGAAATCATTCATTTCCTGCCTCTGCGCCCCTGGTTCTCCACTGTGTTGGTCTCTTTAAATGTCCTGATAATGTTTCTCACTGCAGTTCTTAACACTTGAAACAGTTTTGATAAAACATGTTATCCTCCATCTTTATGAGTATTTATTATCATTTATATCTTCAGTCTATTCCATGATGATGGTACATGTTTTTGTAAGATGCTAATCCTGAGATGCTAATCCTATATTGATGGTTAACCTTGGTTTTAGAACAATCCACCCTTGGACTTGCTGATTAACCATTGGAGATTTCTTGATGGAGCTAATCATATTGATTGTTTTTTTTTTTTAAGGAATAATTAAAAATAATTATAAAAAAATGTCACAGGTGGACTAATACTTTTGTATTTGTGCTATGGAAGCTATAAACCTTGATGTGCATGTTTTTGATGTTCAGCCGGAGAGCCTGCTGGCGAGCGTGTTATCTCACCCGGTGCTGACGGCCTCTGCACTTCCTGCCAGGAACCGGTTCTTTATGTCCCCCAGCAGTACGGCTTCAGCTGCCGCCAGCGTCCTGGCATCTCTGTCCTCTTCCCATCAGCCCCACACTGGCCGTTCTCGCTCCCACACTCTCTTTCCGTCACGACAGCACCACGAAAGCCACATGTACAACAGCGAAGCCATTGTGGGAGAAAGGTGAGGGTTAGAAGCATAGAAGAAATCTGTTGCAATGACTCGAGACCCTCGATTGAAAGGCTCCATCTCATGACGCCATAGAAACTCTCTTCTCAGTGATTCCTTTGTAACTACTGTGAAAGACTGTGATAGTTGGATTGAGATGTCTGAACTATTGATTCCTCAGCATGTCTGCTAGCGACTCCAGGATGATGAGTCAGTCCCGTTCGGCCCTGGCCTCAGAGTTTGCGTCAGCAGAGATGAGTCTGCATGCCATTTACATGCACGAGGTGGGTGCTGACACAATCTTCCAAAATACTCAAACTATAGCAACAGAAGTTCATTTATTGGCTGCTTTTAGGTACATCAGATGAAAGCCCATCATGCACCTGGAGTGAGTCCTGCTCCCGTTCCAATGAGGGACTACAGTGGTGAGTAAAAGAGAGGCATCTGATTGTGAGGGTTAATTGTGAATATTGTTTCTTACGCATCATTTTTTATGATTTTCAACAATTCTCACTGAAATCACTCGAAAGTAACAAAAGTAACAATAAATAAAAATTTATAGAAAATGAAATAAATCAAAATCAGCCATTACTTTTCAATTGTTGATTATCAATCATTTAAAATAACAACAAAAGAAATAGGGCTGGACTAAAATGATGGTACCCATAATATTTTGTTGCACAAACAATTTCTGTATTTGTCAATGAGTGTTCTGCAGCTGTCGCAGGTATTTTGGCCCACTCCTCATGAGCAAACCGCTCCAATTGTCTCAGGTTTGATGGGTGTCTTCTCCAAATGGCATGTTTCAGCTCCTTCCACAGATCACAGTTCAATGGGATTCAGGCCACTTTAGAACAGTCCAACACTTTTCTCCCAGCCGTTCTTGGGTGTTTTTGTCTGTGTGTTTTGGATCGTTGTCCTGTTGGAAGACCCATGACCTGGGACTGAGGACCAAACTTTCTGACACTAGGCAGCACATTTCTCTCCAGAATGCCTTGATAGTCTTCAGATTTCATTCTACCTTGCACACATTCAAGACACCCTGTGCCAGATGCAGGCCCAAAACATTACTGAGCCTCCTCCATGTGTTCTTTTCTTCATATGCTTGGTTTTTGAGTCTATGAACATAGAGTTGATGTGCCTTAGCAAAAAGCTCCAGTTTGGTCTCATCTGTCCAAAGGACATTCTCCCAGAAGCTTTGTGGCTTGTCTACATGCATTTTTGCAAATTCCAGTCTCGCTTTTTTATGATTTCTTTTCAGCAGTTGTGTCCTCCTTGGTCGTCTCCCATGAAGTCCACTTTGGCTCAAACAACGACGAATGGTGCGATCTGACACTGATGTACCTTGGCCTTGGAGTTCACCTTTTTCTTTGGAGGTTGTTCTGGGCTCTTTGGATACGATTCGAATAATATGAGCCACTGTTGTCACAGGAACTTCAAGCTGTTTAGAGATGGTCTTATAGCCTTTACCTTTAAGATGTTTGTCTATCTTTTTTTTCGGATGTCTCGGGACAATTCTCTCCTTCGCTCTCTGTTGTCCATGTTCAGTGTGGTACTCACCTTTTCACCAAACAGCAGAGTGACTACTTGTCTCCCTTTACATAGGCAGACTGACTGATTATGAGTTTGGAAACACCTGTGATGTCAATTAAAGGACACACCTTTTGAGTTTATCATGTCACTCTGGTCAAATAGTTTTCCATCTTTTATAGAGGTACCATCATTTTTGTCCAGGCCTGTTTCATTAGTTTGTTTTTTTTAAATAATTATGTTAATCAATTCAAAAGTGATGGCTGATTCTGATTGTTTAATTTTCAATAGTTTTTTATTTATTGTTACTTTTGTAAGTTTTGAGTGATTTCAGTGAGAATTGTGGGTTTGTCCTTCTTTAACTGAGGGGTACCAACTATTTTGTCCACGTGTGTATATAGTGGGCGGCGACGTGGTCTAAAGGCCTCTACACACCGATCCAAATTGACATACGCACAAATCTTGGCTTCTTGGCCACTTGCTCTTCATCCGATCTTTCATTTTGCAAAAAATGTATCCGATATGGCACTCGGAAACTTTTTCGTTGGGACCACTCGTTTGGTCAGATGTTAGAGCTCCTGTTGGCAATCGTTGTTGTTGTTGTTGCACATAACTTCAGATCGAAAATTCAGATAGTGTGTAGATCAGGTCAAGTTGTCTCACATATGAATGCAAATCCAGTATATTGTACGTAACAGAGAGTTTCAGGAGAGTTGTGACTTTAAATAAAGCTTGATCTTCAACTAATTCTCCACAACTTCTTTTTAATCAAGCTCCCCAGACCCAACCCAGTCAGCCAGCCACCCTAGTTCCTGCTACATCTGGCCACCTGGGAGGCTGGGCTGAAGAGGAAGAGGAGGAGGAAGTCATCACCAGCCCTGTTCCAGATCAAACCAGCAGAGGGTGCAGCTGAAGTGCCTACAACATGCACTGTGAGAACCACTACAACACATCAGTTAGGGTGCTTTCACACCTCTAGCTCAACGATTCTCAACTAGTGGGCCTAAAACACTGAAGTGAAATGTTGGTGATTAATTACATGATCATTTAGATTGAAATATCAATAGAATAATTGCGTCACAATGTCAGATTAAAATGAGTTCAGGTGCATAGTCTACTGGAAAATGGATCACTAGCGGAAGAGAAAAGCTAATGACCATCCGGTAACGCAACATGCAAAAGCTTCTAAGTGTGTGGAGAACAAATATGATGCTGAATATATCAAACATACGATCTTCGGAATGATTTTGGAGCGAGAGAGCGAAAGAAAGGGGAGGGGTCACTGTGAGCAGCAAAGAAACATTTTCCAACCCGCTAATTCCCTTTCGGAGTCACGTGGGTCTGCCGGTGCTTATCTCCAGCACACATTGGGGTACACCCTGGAGAGGTCACCAGTCCATAGCAGGATTATTCAATTAACCTAACCACATGTTTTTGGGATTGTGGGGGAAACAGAGTATATTTTAATTAACTTTATTCTGTTAATACGTTATTTACGTATAATAGTTTTTACATTGTGGCAGTGTAATGTTGTTTTTCTTTTCTTCAAAAGTATATCAGTAGAGTTATTCAATTTAACCCACTGTAGTTTGGTATAAACTGGATCGTAATGACAGTGCTCAGAGATGGGCAAAGAGTTTCAATGAAAAGTGAACAGAAAGCACATTATAAATTGAGAAATATAAAGGTAAAATCTGACTGCTCCGTGGGAATTGTTTTATCATCTATATTTGTTCTTCGTTTTCGAATAGCTCAGGCTTAGTTTGGAACTGTACTGAGACCAACTCTTGAGTCTTTGATCACTTTTTTAGTCCACTTTTGCTCCGATCTAAAGTTATTTTCACACCTGCCCAACAAACTGTACTAAAAGAGAAAGCCAACTCTAATTCGATTGAATCGAACTAAACATGTCAGTTGTGAAAGCACCCTTAAGGGTCAGGGACAGATTTATAGGAGCCATTTTAATTTACCAAAATAAACTGCAAGTTTGTAAACACTCACCCCCTTCTGCTGATTGGCTACAAGTGTGTTTTGGTTGTCTGTTTCTAAAATAATAACCAATCACCTATTCAGGTCTCATCTGCTCAAGATTATTTTCAAAAAATGCAAATTGGTGTGTACTGCTGCGGAGAGTATGTGTGGGTGTGGCTTGGTTGGGCTATCGATAACAAATATTAAAGGATAGTTGCTTCATAACAGCCGATAAAACATACCTGCACTGAAGTGGGATGTAAGTCTTCCTGAATTGGAATCACATCACCAGACAAACGCAAACTGCGTTGATTTGCAATGCCCAGGTCTGACATTCTGCAGTTCTTGTCGCTTTCTCGAGGACATGCTTGCTACAAATCCAAAGTTTCAACGTGTCGATTGTTGGTGGTCAACCAACTGCTCGAAGCCAGAGTTTAGCTCTGACAATCATAGGGAAAGCCAGCAGCTCAGCACCTTTGTACCACGGAAACAAACACTTGCGACCCATTCTGATCTCTAAACTACTGCGCGGTCTTGCAACTTGACAGGACGAATCAAAGGTTAGGCGTCATCTATACACCGCTTCTTCTCATAGGATAATAGAGGTCAGGCTTACGAATAATGAGTAATAGAAGCCGTATGAGAAAAACATTATTTGCATTCTAAGAAACTACGAATAGAAATTACATAGTTTTGCCCACAATTAAATGTAACAGACAATAGAATTATCCTAAATAATGATCAACACATCCTGTGAATGCTGGCCCTTTAAGTAGCAACAGTTAACTAATAAGTTAATAACTAAATATTTGATTTTTTTTTTTTAATCAGATGCTTTGCATTAAGTTACACACAGGAACAATTCATACTAGATATTTTTTTATAAGCATAAAGATGTCAGTACATTTGCAGGTCTCAGACCAGTTCTTCTCTTAGTTTGGTCGATTTAAAAAAACTTCTTTCACATGCCACGGTTTACCCTGAGGATGTTCTTGAGTAACTGGGTTCTATGAATAAACGATAAACAGTATCATTTCTGTTTTTCTTCTATTACAGTTAAGAGTCTTTATATCTGGGAACTGTGGCCTTACATGGATTGAAACCCTTTGACCGAACACAGCACCAGACCCGTCAGAGGAGTTCAGTCTTTCGCTTTGGAGGAACGCTGATTTAATGGACTGCAAGAGATTGAATGCCACTTCCCTTCGGCTTCACACCAGTTCCATTTACAATAAGACTGCATTGGTGTGTATGGGTTTGTGTGTTTGTGCTTTTTTTACAGTATTGATGTTTTCCTTTCAAGTTTGCTCAATTCATACCGCAGTCGATCAGGGTTTTTAAACACTATGATAGTATTGCTTTTTAGTTTTAGCATGTTTCAATATTGCGTCACAGCAGCCACGCCGGCAACAGCGGCAACAGAGAGGAAACTCTGACTCTTGCGCTTTTTATTCTGTTTCAATATGAGTTTGAATACTGATTCTGAGATACAAAACAAAGTCCATACCATTTAAAGAACCCCAACAAGTATTAAAAGCAGAAATAAAAAACACAAGGTTCTTAACATAATAAAAGTCTTATTTTGCGCAATTGCGTAAAGTTCTGTGATGAACACAAGCATCATCTTCCTATGAGAATATCAAAATAGAGAAATTTAAAGTTGAACATTTTTATTTTTTTGTGCAGCGATGAGCACTGTGTAGAATTTTTTTTCTCCTATATATATATATATATATATATATATATATATATATATATATATATATATATATATATATATATATGACAAAGGATTTTAGCAAAAAATGCAGAATTTGGACTAAAATGAGGACTTAATCCCTTTTTTTGTTGAATGATTGTTACATAAAATAAAATAAAAAATCAACCATCTTATGAAAAAACATTAGTCACGGAAAATTTTATTGGTTAACAATAATTGAAGATAATAATAATAACAACGATTTTATATTTCTAAACAGTGCCTCCTCTATTTTACTGAATTGTGTGTAAAGGATCTGACCGACTATTGTTCGAACCATATCCAAGAATGCATCACTTTAGGTCAGGTCATGTTCAAAGTGACACATGTACCATTCAGTCTCACTAAAAAGGAAAACTTATCACCACCAGAGCCAGAGGGACTTTCGACTGTTTACACATGGATATAGAACACTGGCCAAATACAAAATACCCACAATTCCTCAGAAACACCGGGTCGAGTGTGAGCTGAAATACTATGTGAAATGGATGTTTTTTTAGGAGCTTGTAATCAATAAGGGTGACTGCATTGTTATCAAAGAAATACCTCCTGGTGTATATTAAAAGTGCATACAGTGTGTACAGTATTTATTTATGTGTGATTGATCAGGAAAAGCCAATGTGAGTCAAACCTTGTGTCGTTACCATCCCCCTTCATGCTCCATTCAAACAGTCTAGGACCCGACTGTGCCAGGTGCTAAACCGTATATACATGTACAGTGTATTTAATTTGTTTTCACTATTTATCTTTGTTGGTTTTTGACTTTTCAGTTGTCAGTTCAGAATAACACTATTGAAAAATAAACTGTACAAAACATGCATTGGTCCAAAATGTTGTTTTTTTTGTCAACCACACATGTGCAGTAAAGAGTGTTTCTAAACAGCGACCTTCAGACCTAACCCTCACCCAAACCACAACTCTAACCATAAATATGAATTTAATCACTTAATTAAGGGAGGGGGGGGGGTACTGTTTGACAAAGCTTGGGGCCTAATCAGGCAACCCTCTGGTATTACAGCTGGATAATATTCGACATATTGCAAAGTGGTAAACCAAAAAAAGATTTCCATTGACTTGAGTAGGGATCGTATGCGGCAATGCGGAAGTCCTCCCCCACCCCCACCCGCGCGCGTCTTGAGCCACCAGATTGGCTCAGGTCTGTGAGTTTTTTGATCACTCAATATGAAGCAAATTCACTTTTTTAAGACGCCACTGTTGCTTTAAAGTACTTTGGGGAGCATCTTGTTATCAGTTAGACGAGTTATATAGTAAATTGTTCGTTTTTAACGGAAAATGTTTTGTGGATTGGTTCATAATGCACAGCGAAATTCATCAGTGAGTGTTCAGAAGCAACGTGACCGCGCTTTCAATCATTAATAATTAATACGCTGCATCTTCCCATTGGATAAGTGAGCTAAGACTCATGAATAAACATGAGGTACAAACAAGTCATCGAAATGGATTGGTACAAAAAAAGTCGCATCCACCGAGATTTCAAACAGGAAGTCAGAAGAAATAGCAAATGAAAGAGAAAAATTACCCAGTTTCTTCCCACAGTTAAATGTAGCAGGCAATACAATTGTCTTAAATAATGTTCAACACATGGAACTATCATGGAATTATCATAATTTTTACATTTAGGGAATCGCGGCAAAAACACATTTCTAATATGACACAGCGGTTATTATCTATATTTTACGTATTGTGTCTCACATAGTGACTTCAGGAGCAAGTCAAACTTTGTAATTATAGAGAAACGTGTCGAATTCTAAAGTAAAAGTTTAAAACAAAACTGTGTATGCTGTTGGTGTTAATTCAGTTGTCCAATTTACAAAATAACTTAATATTTGTGATTTTAAAATGTAATATTTTTCATCTTTTCATTCTAAAAATGAGTTTTAATGACTGTATTTTGAGGACACGATATAGGCATGACAAAAACCACACAGACGTCGTGTTAAAGAGATGGTTAAATATTTTGTTTATTATACTGCATCATTTAAATGTAACAACTTTCCATTTTAAAACTGATGGCTGTACTAGAAATCTCATCGGAGTTCATAGAAAACAATACAGTAATACAATGTGCAGATGCTTTTCATCGTAATACAATGAAGCTCCCAGACCGTTCTTAAAATGGTTGATTTTTTTATTTTTTTTGTTAAGAACTATGGAGTGTGAGGATTTAATTGCTCTAAACTATATTTTACTCTGAAAGTGTGCTTGTGCTCTCTTTAAAATAATTGTACAGTGAAAACATTTTTAATCAATGGGAAAAGTTGCTTGAGGATCTAGATTTAAACATGAGAACGACATGAGCAAAATAAAGCAAGGGCTTAAACACAGGGTTGGGCATGAAAGTCCGCAGGCCTGCACAGATTAGATGCAACCTTTATGAAACACACCTGATTCTACTACTGCAGCTCTATTTGGTTTGTACTGAAGCAGAGCTGGAACAAAAACCAGGAGGCCCACCCCTAGGTTAAAGGTAAACGTTTAAGATGCAGAGCTTTAAAATGGGGGGGGGGGGGGGTGTCAACCACCATATAATAATTGTGATGTATCTGGCAATTCAGATGGTTCAAGAGTCAGATGCTTGTTTAGATGTTCACGGCAAATGAGATTTAGTCACAATTACAAGTTATAGCACAATGTTTAGACTTTTGATGTTCTTTGAATTATGTTGGGCATTAATTCACCACAAGCTAAACGTTATTTAAGTAAAGTCAGAATTATGTGACCACTATACCCCACTCCAGGTTGGAGTAAATGGGTGTTGGCTGAGGAGCGGCATAAGGTTATTTTTATGGTGAGGTCAGAGTGGTAGAGAAACTACCTATAATTTCATGGTTAAGGGGGAAGTACATGTTAAAGAAATAGAAAAATGTATACAATGGGATTAAATTCCTTTTTTTAATATATATGTAAAAAAACATAAACTGGCATGGAACGTTTCCTATTATTTTAATGTTTTTTTACTTGTTTTTTTTCATAGTCTAGTTCATTTTAATATTTAAATAAACACAAGGAATTAAAGAAAAATATTCAGCATATTTTGCTTTTATTTAATGGCAACATTTCTTATTCCTTCAACCTCAGGCCACGCCCCCACCTACAACAATGCCCATTTCTCCAGGCTGGCAATACCCATACTAGAAAATATCTGCCATGCATCACTTATCTTTTCTTTTGTATTTACCATTTGTAAGTTCATTTCTTGGCTGAAAATACTAACCCACTTCAAATGGTCAAGTTGGTAAACAGATTTCTCAACAATAATAAATTCCACTTAGAAACATTAATGAGTCACAATTTGGGGGAATAAAAGGATAATAGTTAAATGACTCCAATTCAGAAATAGTAAACTGCTCAAAATTCCACAGAATTACCTCAAATGTCTCTCAAATGAACACATCGCGTACAGTCTTTGTCACGTGTTGAGGCTGGATGAGTGAAGCCTTCACATACACGAAGAACGCCTCAGTCGTAAATATAAATACTACACTACAACATCCCATCTCCCTATAGTTAGAGAAACATTAGCAAATCAGAAAAAACTTCCCTTCACTGAAAGTTTCACTGACAGCATATAATTAAGGTAATATACGGTATTCATCAACACTATGCAGATTATTGCATGTATATACACAAAATATGAACATGAAGGCAATCATGAATAGTTAAATACTTAGGAGTACCATCACAGTTAAAGCTTACATGATTATTGTACAAAAAAGGACCAAAAGGATCTAAATCTTGGCCAAACTGAGAGTTTTTGTGCCATTTAAAAAGCTTTCTTTAGATTCGTTTCAGGCGGCTTGTTCAAAACAGGCCCACAGTGTTTGCTCGTTTGTCTTCAGAAAGCGCAGAGGAAACAGTCTCTCTGGGACGAAATAGAATCGTTTGGATTTGTCTAGACAAGGAATGGCTTGGTATCTACCAAAAGTTAAAGTCAAACAAACAGTGGCTATGATGTTGAAGGTATAGATCACCTATAATATTATCAATTGTGAGAGATTTCAACCCCTACAAAGAAGCGTACGCCACTGACGTTTCAAAGCTCTGGATAGGCTGAGAACACAAATCAGTCCACGTGAATCCTGGGCTTCAACCTTCCTTTTACCAAGCTATACTGGTGCATATTGTGTCCCAGAAATGACAACTAACAAATAATAAAGGCACCACAGCTGCACAAACACATCTTAATCTTGTGTGTATGGGTCATTTGTTTTACTTTTATTGTGTATAAATATTTTCTATAATGTTCCTGAGCTCTCATTATTTCTCATTTTATCTTTCCCTTTTAACTTGTTTTTCTACAGCACCTGCTTTCCTCTTTTCCAACTATTTTTAGGACTCTGGAAGAACCCTATTGCAATTGCTCAGGGTATTAATCTTTTGCTGCTTTTAAACCACTTTTGAGACTGCAAACTAGCTTGAAAAGTCCCCAAATTTCACACACAGAGTAAAACTGGTGTACATCTACGTCATAGGCAAATGACATTAATGTGTGTAGGGTGCCAACAGTTAAATCCACAATCCAAATATAAGTAATATGTATCCAAAATTCCAAAACCAACAGGAATTCTATTTTTGTGTATGTACACACGCTGGCTGTCGGAAGTTGATATTTTATCATAAACAGGAAGTTGTTAATAACTCAGCCATGGAATGTCCAATTGGGTTCAAATTTACCAACTATGCAAATGGTCCATATCTGAGCACATCTACAAAGTATAATCTTTGTTATAACGCTGCCCAGGTGGCCACAGGAAATACATCATTTACTATTGAGGTACTTTAAGTATAAATTTCTGACATTCATAGCGCCGCCAGGGGGACAAGATACTTTATGATCTGTTTTGACCGAGATCATTATTCAGTCTGTTAATGGCTCCTTTGAAAAGGAGCTGCTGTGGTCAGAGCATGGTTTATTAATGTAAAGAAAATTTGTGCTTATGACTCAGTCTTCATCGGTGTATTTGTGTACAGAATGCGAACATGTCCTTTTAATTTCCTTCTTCTATAAATACTGTTCAAGAACTGGTGTTCATGAACTGATTTATTGATGTTTTCACTGCCATTATGAAGATTTCACGAGGCAGAGGATTGATTGCCAAAAAAGTAGTCAAAACATTGAAAAAAGTTCACGATTGAACGTAACTATCTTCAATTGACCAATTACTGAGTTCCAATCCCTTAGTGAACTGTAAGAGTAAAGGTAGCTGGGAAGATTTCATCGAGGATTACAAAAATGGGGGTTAAATATGTCAGTGGGACGTGTTCGAGTTTCAAAGGGACAGAGCTGTTGGATTTTGGACTATTGGAGTGCTAACAGACAACTAATTTTAGCATTTTTTAATGATGTTATATAAATAACACTTTTCGTCATTTGGATATCAGGTTCACTGTGTGGACCACTATACAACTTCAAAAAGCTAACCTTTAGGACACACAACAGAAAACATACATACAGAAAACAGGACAAAATAAACTCTGTTGCTAAGCCTTGGGATTATTGCCATCACTACAATAATTAGGACAAAGAACAATTAAGTTGTAAAATACATAAAAAAAAATCATTAAAACATAAAACCTCTCTTCATTCTTCAATTTCCAGTCCAAATTCAGCAAAGCTGTCTTCAATTAAGGCACCAAAAAATATTTAAAAGTTCAATCAACTTGAAAAGCTATTTTAAGTTAACTGAAGTAATTTCTTACAGTTCTCCAAAAAGAAAACCTAAAATGTGAATTTACTCGCAAAAGTGCACTCGACCTAAAGCAGCAGTTTCAATCACCTTATTAAAATAATGTGACACACCACTAAAGTTAAAATTTAACTCAATTTTACTTTCTCAATGAAATTCACACTGTCATTGGCTGATCTCTCCTTGAGGTGGGACTAAGGAATAGTTCAATTGTATTCCAAAGAACTTCAGAGTCTAAAAAGAAACATTAGTCAGTAATTTGTGATTTTTCTTTTCATTTCTAGGTGATCTATTCCTTCATTAAAACCTGAGTTGTTTGTGGAAGTGTAGCCTGTGTGTATTTCATCATGTTCTGTACATAGATTCTGCTCAGGAGATTGTTTTTAACCTATTTCACATATACATATAAGTCATCATCACTATCCCATATCACTATATTTCACAGTTTTGTGCCACATCCTAAATCATCCCAAGGGCTCCGTCTTCATCAACAGGCAAACTCTTCAAAGTTTCCTAGAGTCGGGTGACTAGGTAGCACGTTCGGCGCGAATCCGAGACTGTCCGAGTGACTGCGGAGTGTGTCGCATGTGCTCTGAAAGAGGAAACACTGCAAGGTTTGTGTGCAGGACAGATGAAAGTCCATGAAGATGAGAATTTATAAATGTACATCGCTTAAGTAGTGAAGGAAATTAGGGATTGCAAAATAAAACATGCAAAAACCATGCCAAAAAGGGGTCAAATTAAGGAAGGGAGAAACTGGGTTTGGAAGAAGGTGGAGAAAAGGGAAAAATGTGCCAGCGTTGTTGCAATAGACATGGAGATATTCCTTTAATTCATAGTTAGAAATATCGGACACTACTCTTGATGACTTAAATTACTTTTTGATCAGAGGTTATCAGTGTGCTTGATTAAACTCTGACATTCAAAGCCTTTGGACAGAATCGCCTGACATTGCAATCAATATAAAAGAGCCAGGAATCTGTTTTAACCATTAGAACTCCAGGGCCTTCTTGAGAGTTTTGACAACTTTACAATTTGCTCTTTTACCTTTTAAAACTGTTTTTTTTTTTTGTGCCAGTAGATTGTTTTTAGTACAAACCCAGCATCTTTTTTTTTCTTTTTACAAATATTTTTTTCATTACATTATGCAACATACATGTATTTTTTTCATTACATTATGCAACATACATACATTACGCCACAACAAACCCAAAATTGTGAGAAAAAAAATTCCATGTATGACATTTTGAATTTTTTTTACTGCAAAAATCACAAAAGCTGAGAACTGACTGTTTTTATGTTTTATAATGAAAATTAAAAGTGTCAAAATTAAAATAATAAGCTCCCCCAAAACCATAGACAAGGTCAAAACAATGTGAAAATTGTATTTAAAAAAAATTGGTGAATCTCTAAACCTTATACACTGTTCAAGGCACAATTTGTTCCTCTGTGCTTTTTTTGTGGCAGAGTTTTGAAAAACACAAGCCATGTCACAGGTCTTGTACTTCCAAGCGTTAGGCCTGTTTCCTATAGCTGTCTGTTGCATCTTTTATTCGGCACGCATGCTAATGGACGAAACTTGCACACAAAGTCCGTCTGCATCGCAGGAAACCGTCTCAGATGTGTTGGGTCTCCGAAGTGCAAAGATCATTTACATATCGGGAACGTGCTGCAAGCATGACAGACTGCAAAAATCCACATAAATTGTCCCAGGAATTTGTTGATTAGCCAAAACTGATCAAATTAAACTACTGTTTTAAACAGTCAGACATAAGCGTAAGCAATTTAAAAGTTTAAAACACGTAAATTATTCACAATTTCATATTCCATTCTTTTAAGAACAATTTTTTTGGGTGTATTTAGAGATAAAGAGGTGAAATCCATATTACTCTGATGCAGGCACAGATCAACCTACACCTCACTGTCGAAGTTGAACAACATTTGGCTATTTCTGAGCCTCAAAACAGTTTATAAAGAGGTGGTTTATAACAGCTGTGTCATATCCATCGCCCCCATGATTGTTATACCAGAATGGAGCATGGTTACTGACAATATCAGCCTTTATTTACTTTTACAGCCTATATTAGCCTTTATGGATCTCTAAAAGAGTCCATTAATTTTCCATTCATTCATTTTCCAACCCGTTTATTCCCGTTGTCACAGGGGTCTGCTGGTGCACATTGGGCGAGAGGCGGGGGTACACCCTGGACACATCGCCAGTCCATCGCAGGGCAACATTCACTCACACATTCACACCTATGGGGAATTTAGATTTTTGCGATTAAACTAACGCACGTTGGGTTACTGGAGTAACCGCCCTCTTTAAAAGAGTCTCGTTTTAAATACGAATTATATTCTATGAATTTGGAAATCTTTTGATCCTTTTATACAGAAATACTACTGGTCTAATTGGATTTAATGTACTATGCTAATCTAGTGCGAAAATAGTTATCACAAGATATGGAGCATATCCAGATATGGACATAGTGAAAAGCCTCTGAAATAATAAGCCCTACTTATTATCTTGGAAGGGAAATGTAGAAAATGCCCTTGTCTTCTGCAATGAACATTACAAATAATAAAAAGAAAAGACCAGGCTTATTAATCAACTAGAACCTACCCACACCTTGCAAAAACACCTGGATTGTGTTTGTCATTAAATATCTGCTAATAAAATCACAATGCAATTCACACCATTTCTCAGATTTACATTTTAATTACTTTATCTTCCCATAGTAAATGGCATGCACAAATATGTCAGAAAATGTGTCTTTCAGTTGCATTTTACAGACCCCAAATCAGTGGCATCAGTGCCACCTAGTGGTTAAAAGAAGGGATAACTCTTGAAAGTACAAGACCTTTGATATGGTTTTGGTTCAACAAAGTTCTGGCACAAAAAAAGCTTCCTGTTTTATTTTTTTTATACAATTTTCATATTGTTTTGACATTTTCTTTGCTTTTTTGGTGATTTATGAATCTTCAGTTTGTCCCAACACTTTGATTTTTGTTCATAAAAACTGCTCATTGTCAATTTTTTAAAAATTTGAAGTAAAAAAATGACAATTTACTACTTAGAACGGCACTTTAGGATTTTGGTGGAATTATTGTGTAATGTAATGTAAGGAAAACTTAAAAAAGAAGCTGGAGTTGTGCTTAAAAATGATGTCAAGCATTGCCACAAAAATGTTTATAAGGTAATTGAAAAGTTAAGCTGGTGGTTAAAGCTAATCACTATTGCTCTAACAGTTTTCCAATAGGGGCTTCAGTTCATTTACTGAAGTTCATTCAGCAGGCAGTGACTGGATACATGTTGTGTGAGTTGTGTTCACTGAATAATGACAACTTTGACATTTCACTGAGACAAACCTTTCAATCAGAATAAAACATGTTTCTGATGTGATCCTGAAGCCCTGGTGTCACCAATAAAGAGATGCCATAAAACAAATGAACATGCAAAAAAAGCAAGCATGAGAAATTTAACGGCAAAAGAAATGATACAAGATGAAAAAACATAATAGCAAGTAAATTCATAGTCTTTCACTTTTCCCGTTATTTAAACTTTGAATCAGTGATAATCTCTTGGTTACTTGTGTAGAAAGAAGGGAACGCAGATGTTAATTAAAATGAACTGACTATGTGGCGACGACAAATAAACCTCTATTTTATTTCTCCAAGCCAACTATGTTAAATAAAATAGTGTGTTGGACTGTAAAAAGAGAACTAAAAATGAAAGCTTTTTAAATAATAAACTTAAACGCTGTCTCTATTCAAAGATTCAGTTTTTCTCATTTTAATACCAATAACAAATGCCTAATATCCGCTGTAACAGTGTACATAAAAGCAAAATAGTCTAAAATGGTGTGACTTCAGTTTCATTATGGAAAAAAATCCTGATTTAATTTTCACAGAAATGTCAAAGTAATGCCAGCTACATACACCAGCTCACCCAGTTTTTAGCTTGCCCATCTACCCAGAGGCCTGTTCCGCAGTGTTTGTGGGCGGGGCATTGTGCATGAGGGCCAGACTTCATGATTTAGGAGGTTAATGAGGCTCAAATACTGGACCACAATCTAACCTGTTTTTAAACCATTTTGGGTGGAATAAAAGTGTTTGATTAAATATTGGAATTAAAGATTGGATTCCATTTTTGGATTTTTCATTTGATTAAAATGGAAATAAACAAAGTATTTGATTAAACCTTTTGAGGACCTGTATTTTTTTATAATTGAAATGGTTAATGGTTTTTATAAGTGAATTGTATTAAGTATTTCTTTATCTGATGCAAAGCAAAATTGTAGCCTAAAATGTATGTCTTTACTATTTTTAAGAAATCATGCTGATTCATAAATAACATAATTATGAGTAAATATGTTTTTTTTTATGAATAACTAAATCAAATAAGAAACAATACATATTCTAAATCCATATCCTGCAACTTTGAGTGGTGGTTAAGGCTACGTGGTTAAAGGAGTCTAAATTAAAAACATTATCTAAATTAGACTTATTTAATCAAATCATTTTGTTTCGCAAAAAGACAAGGTCTTGGGAAAAAATAAATAAAACATGAATGCAAGGGAGTAGAAACAGGAACAGGAAGCTCTAGGTGTGACTTTACCTGAACTTGTGCAAAACCTCATCTCCATCATGAAAGCTACACAGGGTTTGAGAGAGGATCTTAGCTTGGGAAGCAATGACATTGGTGCAGTTCTAACACTAAACAGTACAAGTGACAATGAGAAAAAAATGGAGTGAATACTACAAGGATTGCCGGTGCTACCTGGGGACATTGTTAGACGTGACACCAGGGCTGGTGGGGGGGTTCTCAGAGAAATCCTGGAATAAACATGATGGAAAGAGGTGAAGATGAACAAACCCACCATCAGGACAAACCTGCTCCTGACTGGAGCTTCATCAGACTTATGACGGAACACCACAGTGAATATAATGCAATGGTAGTGATGAATAGAACATGAAATAGTCAGTTACAATCTAGATTTGGTTGATTTTACTCTGCATTTAAGATGAATTACGTCACTTTTTTCATTCAAACAGTACATTTAGATAGAAAATGGTGAGAGAAAACACAGGAATTCTAACAGGGTTTCTGCAGATGTCAAATTAAAGACTGTTTAAGACAATTACGAAACAATTTTAAGACTTATTTCATACTTATGTTATTCTAACTGCCAAAAATTACCTGTACAATTTAAATCACTAAAAAAAACATTGCATACAAGCTATCTGAAAATGTAAACTATACCTGCAGTTTGAAAGGTTATGAACAGAGGGAAATAAAATAACAAAATTACTAAAGATTTGACATTTTTTTTAAATTTTGGTGGTCTCACAAGCAAATTCATTGTGAAACGTTGCTGTTATGTGGGTATTTTTCATGTAAAACTATTTTGTGATTTAAATAAAAATTTCTATTACAAACTAACATAAAATGATTGTTTTCATGTCAATTTTTAAATGTTTGTAAATGCATTCACATGAAAACTAAAAAAATCCAGAAAAAGATATGACAAGCTGTCAATTATCGTGCCTTATAAAATTAGTATTCAGCATTGAGCAAATTTAAATTGAGTATTCAGCTAATAAACCACTAAATTGATCATAGACTACATGGAAAAGCCCTAAATTTTACCTAAACCAAACAATACCATTGCATACCATGCAACAGAAGTGTTTTTGGGCACAAGAGAATGAGTTTCTCCAGAGGTTCTGTCACTGTAGCTGGGATTAAAAGCTGGACAGCTGTAAATGACTTTCAGGTTGAATCAACTTTAGATAAAAAGCTGTGTGAGAGAGCTCGTTTGTAAAAACTCTGATATGGACTGAATAATTGTCCAAGCAGCTTCCTTTAGAAGACAAACCACAGTAAATTCAACATCGAATATTGAGTAGAATGTTTACATATACATGTTCATAAAAAAAGAAGTCCAGGTACTATAAGATGATGATTTAAGAGGATAACGGTGAATGCTGGTGATGTTATGACATGGTATTGTCACATGGAGATTGCACACTAGAGCCAGCAGGGTTTACAATACATCTAAAAGTCCTGGAGTTACTACAGCAGTGCTTTGAGATGTATTTTCATCAGGTGGAACTGATGAAATGCCATGACTTTAATACAAAGAATATGAACATTCAGAATATCTTTGTGAAAAAGAGGAACTAAGATGAGTGTGTGTGATTCTGAATGTGAGACACGGAAGAAGGTTCTTGGATGAAATCTTATGCTGCAGTAGAAAGAAACTAAACACAGCCGGAAAAAAAGTCATGGAGAAAGGTTTGTCAAAAGTGAAACTTCTGGTTCAAATATTGTCGGTTAATGATTTTAAATTGTCAGAAGATAAAGGCAGCTATTGCATGCAGCTTTTAAGAGAGCAATCTAGACGTCTAGTGTCAGATCAACAGAGGAGGCTGAATTACCAGATTGTCACTGGCGCTCCGATGCGGTCGCCTCTTACGTAGAACATTTCCCAGCAGTTTGTCCTTAAAGACCTGAAAAAAGTACGTATTGATTTTAAAGAGTGACTTTGGAGCAAATGAAAAGCACATTCAGTGAAAAACAGGTTTGATCAAGAGCAATGAGGAACAAACCTCATACAAATAATCAAATATCTCCAATATCGTCAAGACACTGGCTCCAATGAACAGACCCATCTGGCCACCAATATCACCTGAAATCAATCAAACAAACAATTGTAAATGCTCCAAGTATTCTTTTTTTATAATCTGTACATTTTGTTCATATTTACCAAGTAATCCAGCAACCTCATAGGCTTTCTTTTGTTCAATTTTCTCATAGTTTAGAGCCTCAAAAAAGATATCCAGCACCAATATGTTGTCTCTGTCAAACGCCAACACAATAACAACAGGTTACATTTTTTATAGGTATAAAGAATTAGGAATATTAATTGTTTAAAAAAAGCACCAGTTACAATTAATGTACATATACATTTTATGTAAATACACTGTCAATTTTGACCGAACTTTAAGGTTGGCTTAAAAAAATGGCAAATAAAACACTTAAAAAAAACACATTATCAGTGATTCTCCTGAGCTGAGCTGGATTTTTTTTTTAATTGGTTGCTAGGGTAAACAATAGGGTTACTAGGGAGAAATCTGTAATGTCCTTAAAAGGTTCCCTGCTCACGATAAATAAATATAAATATATATATATATATATATATATATAAATATAAATATATATATATATATGCTATATATATATATATATATATATATATATATATATATATATATATATATATATATATATATGCAATGTCCTATGTTCCTAGCATTTTCTGAGGATGAGAAATAGATCTGCTAATTTGGTTGTTAAGATAAAAAATGTGGTTGCTATGGAAGAGTGACACAATTATGTTCCCTATGTTACCATGAGTAAAATAAACCAACACCCACGGTTCTATGATTTTCTAAAGCAGAGATATAGATTGGTTGTTATGAGGGGAGGGGTCTGTGACGTAATATAATGTGTATATGCAAACTTTAGCGAAAAACTTAACTAAAGCAGAGAGGAAATAAACAAAACAGAACAATCCAAACCATGCCACTAGAATCCATAGGAAACAACACAGAACAAGGGGAACAAAAAACAACAAGCTAAACAAAAACAAAACCAATTTTGAACATGGAGGTGTAATCAAAAACAACTAGTTAAAACAAATGTAAAATAAAATGGGTTATTTTTGTAAATAAGAAAAGAGATAAACAAAACTGAACAAATCTAAATGGAAAACAATCCAAACAAAAAATGGGCAAAATGAAAACAACAAAACATAACTGAAAAAACAACAAACCAAACTAAACAAAAAAACAAATTGGGCTCCTGACCCTGTGGCATAGTGGATGATGTGCCGGACACATATGAACGGTTGTGCAGAATCTGCTACTTTGGTTGTTAAGATAAAAAATGTGGTTGCTATAGAAGAGTGACACAATTATGTTCCCTATGTTACCATGAGTAAAATAAACCAACATCCACGGTTCTATGATTTTCTAAAGCGTTGATAGAGATTGGTTGTTATGAGGGGAGGGGTCTGTGAAATAATATGTTCCCCATGTCAATATGAGTAACATAAACCACCCCCATATCTCCTTCAATTACGTTTGCATAGTGGTCAGTATGCTCTCGTCCAAACCTCCACAAGTGTGGTCAGTTGAAGCTTCTTTGAGGTTTTCAGTTTGAATTACAGTTTTCCAAAGTTTGACCCCATTTTAAATTCATGGAAAAGTTCCTTTACCAGTGGTACCAGTACTTTTACCACCACTTTTTTGGAAAAGTTTTGTGGTTGTAGGTCCTGGAGGAGATGCGTTTGAATTTTTTGTCCAAAGAAAAAGACAAAAAATAATGATAATTTAAGATTTTATTCAAATTTCTACCAGTTTAATAAACTCAACATATCTGCTACCAACTGAAAAAAATCCCATCCAGATAATATATTTTTTTGGCTCAATTTAACTTAATAGTGTGTGAATATCTTTATGCAGTTGCACTCACGTGATGTACTGCTCAGTTTTGTTGAATTTCTTGGCTAGATATTTGGCTGAGGCTTTGCTGGGAATCTTCACCATGGACAATTCTTTCCCATATCGAGTCATGTTGCACGGTGTCTCACACACACAGTAATCATTGTCCTTCTCCACCAGAAAATCTGGTCAAAAATAGTATGAGATTAACACACCACTGGGTATCGCAGAATTAGGTGCATTTAGTAAACCTTGCATGCTCTTACCTAAAGCGGGATCAGCACAATCTTTGTACTGCTCAGGCGTGCAGACCGTAGAGGTGCCTGGAATAAACATGTAAACACACAAATAATTACAAAACGGATTCAACCAACATTGCTTTGAGTAAGAATGTACTGACAGTTGTGAATATGACAGCTTACTTGAAAAACAAAACAAATGTATAAAAATAAAATGGGCAAGTTCTGTAAATTAAAATGGAGATAAACAAAACAGAACAATCCAAACCATGCCAATAGAACCATAAAAACACGACAGAAGAAGCTCAAGAAAAAAATAACAAACTAAACTCAATAAAAACATTTGTATATACAAGCTTCATTGAAAAGAAATTGAAAATAAAATGGGCAAGATTCTGAAGCACAGGTTAGATTAAAAAAAAAGACTAGAAAATGCAAACCATGCCAATAGAATACATAAAAAACTACACAGAACAAGCTAAACAAAAAATAACAACAAAACAAACAAATGAAACTTTATCGAAAACATTACTTAGGCATAGAGTAAAAAAACAAAACAGAACAATCCAAACCATGCCGAACAAAAACAGGCTGAACAAAAAAACAACAAAACAAAAACAACAAACTAAACAAAAACAAAACCAGTTTTGAATATGGAAGTGTAATAAAAAAAACTAGGTAAAACAAATGTAAAATAAAATGGGTAATTTATGTAAATCAGAAAAGAGATAAACAAAACTGAGCAAATCTAAATAGAAAACAATCCAAACAAAAAATGGGTAAAATGAAAACAACAAAACATAACTGGCAAAACCACAAACCAAACTAAACAACAACAAAAAAAAAAAAAAACTAATTGGGCTTCCGGTGTGCCTGGACACATATGAGCGGTTGTGCAGAGCGACGCAGGATCGAATCCTGGACATGTCGTCATTTCTCAACCTTCCCCCTATTTTATGGTCTTACTGTCCTATAAGTTCTAAGTAAAAGCAAAAAAAAAATCCCAAAAAGTATCTTTAAAAATAACAAATAAATAATAAAATGGGCAAGTTCTGTTAATGAGAAAGGAGATAAACAAATGAGAACAATGCAAACCATGCCAATAGGAACCATAATAAACAACACAGAACAAGCTCAAGAAAAAACAAAAGGAGAATATGGAGGCGTTTCCAAAACAAAACAAATGTAAGTTCTGTAAATCAAGAGATAAATAAAAATCAACAATCCAAACCATGCCAAAAAAAAAAAAAACAACACAAAACAAAACAAAAGGCCAAAATAAAATCTAAACTACACAAAAATGAAAGATAAAACGGGCAAATTCTGTAAATCAAAAAGGGTATTCAAACCATGGCAAAACAATTTCCAATAGAACAGGCTAAACAAAAAATAAAACAAAACAATATGAGAATAAAATATGTAGGCACAAAGCAGCTTTTTTATTGGTGAAATCCAAAATGGCAATTATGTGAGTGAATAACTCACATCTGATTAAAAAAACCATCTCCAAGTCCAGAAACATAACAATGACCATGTGCACACCAACACCTGTGCAGGGTACGAGATCTATTCCCAAACCTGAACATGGCACAGAATCTCACCTGGCATATGCACCATCCTGCAGTTGCAGTTCTCCAGCAGGTAGCGGGTCTCACAGTCGATTCGGCAGGCTGTGATGCTGTACGTAGAAAAGTACTCAGAATCCATGGGCCGAGAGCGACAGTCACCCCACGGTGGAGGCAGGTACAGGAGCTGAATTGTAATTATAAAAAATATATATATATTTCAAACCCTCATTACAGATGTTACAAATATCATGTTACGATACTCAAAGCACTTCAGCTGAAGAGTGTCATCCAAAAAAGGATCTACTCAAATAAACACAGAGAGCTGCATCAAGAAAACAGAAAAAAAAAATCAGAAACAGTTCACATATGGGACTTTTGCCTCATTCTTTCCTTCCGCTTATTCCCTTTTGGGGTCATGGGGGTCCCCAGCGCACACTAGGCGAGAGGCGGGGGTACATCCAGGACAGGTCGCCAGTCCATCGCAGGGCAACATTCACACCCAAGGGGAATTTAGATTGTTCGATTAACAAAACCGCGTCTTTATTTTGGCGGGATTGTGGGGGAAACCAGAGCAAGCACAGGGAGAACATGCAAACTCCTTCCAGGAAGGTCACCAGCGAGCCTCAAACTGGCAACCTTATAACTGGAAGGCCACAATGCTACCCACTGCGCTATTTCAGCCTTAGTTCCCTCAAAATAATTGACTAGAAAAGAACAAACTAGTCTTTGATCAGATTATCAGTGAATTTGATTGAAGTCTACGTATAGTTTTCTTCTCTACATACATTTAAGACGAGTATAAAAGTATAATTGGATTTTAATCATTTTGCATATCTAAAGGCCTTATTATATGGAAGATAATCCTCTCTTTTTGAAGTCTCACCAAAAAGTCTATATTAAGATTTTTGGGAATGTAGGTCAGAAAGCTTGATTAGCAGTTTGCTCTAGCCTTAAGCACTGGATTATTTCCGCTATAGTAATTGATCTATCGCTGTAGGATGATGAATTCGGACGTATTGATCTTGGCTGTGAGAACTGCTGCTTGTGCTTTGATCCACTGCAGACTGCAAACTATAGCTGTTCTCTGTCTTCCACCAATAAGATCAGCCTCAGACACAAAACGAAAGTCACATGATTTCAAGTGAGATACTTCTGAAGAGTCACATGATCCAACACTCCACCAAACATAAAATGGCTTACGTATTGGTCTATTGTTATAGATCCACATGCAACTAAAATTAACAAAACATTTTTTGACAGTGGCTTAGTTTACAGCTTATTAACATATTTATCAACTCTAATGTGCATGAAAGCACGGAGAGAACGTCTAAACTCCTTCCAAGAAGGTCACCCGCAAGCCTCGAACTGGCAACCTTCTAACTGGAAGGCCACAGTCCTACCCACTGCCGCCCATAGTAAAAAATTATTTAAAAATACAATTTTATCTAAAATAAATTTGATTCAAAAAGATATTATCAAACAAGACAAAAATCTACATGAATTTAATCACATTTTAAAGGGGTCATAAACTGAGAAAGCAAAAAGTGCTGCCCCTGAGAGCTAGATTCTGTAGAACAGTGAATTGACAAAGTTTCAGGCCTAAAAATGTTTTTACTTCATTAACAAAATACTTGTATTACAGCCAGTGACTAGAGTAAAGACCGAAAACCTTTCTTTTAAACCATGGGCGCCAAGGGTAGCTCACACATATCGAATCAGTTTTTCTCAAGGAGAACGAGCAATGAAAACCGTCTCTTCTAATGACGTGAGTAGGATGTACAAGAGCCGCATAGTGACTTCGCACAAGAAACAGGAAAGAAGAAGAAAATCGAGCAGTTTATACTGTTGATGGCTGATCTCAGGGAGCTGTTTGACAAAGCCATGGCGATTACAAAAATGTGGAAAAAAAAGAGGGGATTTGTGGCGTGTTATTGCCTCTGTTGTACCGTAAATGGCATCTTCAGGCAGGGAGTGTCATTGCATCAATAATTTCTCTACCCAGACACAGAGCAAACTGCTAAGAAGCCATCCGACGATTCGTACAAATCTCGATTCAGATCAGTGTGTAGAGGCCTTAACACGTGCACACATCACAGATGTTTTATTCACACATCTCTGCGTTCACTCTTGACTACACTACTCTCAGCTACACCGGAGCTAAAATCACCATCTTAAAATACACAAAGATTACAAGAAGATGCTTTGTTCCAATTCACATAACTACAAAAAAGTAGGCAACAAGGAGCGAGCCAGTGTTTGGAAGAACACATCTGTTTTTAATCTTCATTTTACTGGAGATTCTTTCATATGGACACATGATTTTCTCAAAACTTGGTTTTACTTAATAATCATTGATTAATGGTTTTAATTAATATTATTTAATAATCCATGGTATGTAAATGAAGTTGCGGAGAGACATTTGTTGTCCTTTTGACTCTCAACGAGTCACTGTACCCCCCCCCCTTTCCTCAATGCAACATTGTGTTTAAATGATAGCATATCCAATGTTTACACTATATAAAGCCACATTTTCTGTTAAATCTCATAAAACATCGCTTCCGGAGTCTTTTGTAATGAATTATGAATTCATATTCAATATGAAAAACAAACGAACAATGAATAACAAATTTCAAACTGGAATTGTTTTCTCTGTATTTAAAGAGTTAACAGTGTGGATGGAGATGTCAAAATCAGAAGAAGAAAAGTACTGTGTTAATAAGTTACCAGTTGCTGCTGACAGGACACAAAGGTCTGAAAGCCTGGGGCTACACCGAAGCCCAGCTGATCGATGAAGGGAGGCTCATCCTGGCTGTGAATTTGCACTTTGATTCCAGCTTCGTATGAAGTCTCATCTAGACATAGATTATTCATATTAAACAAAAACATCAAATTAACAACTGCTCTCTGGATACCAGATCTCATCTGGAGACATTGATGAAATTATGGATTAAATTATTAATATTTCAGGATAACCTTTAGGGTGAATATATACAACTGGAAGATTAAAATGCAGTTTTATTTAAATATTCTGTCTTTTTTGTCCATGATTTTGTTAAAAAATTTAATATTTCAGAAAATGAACCAAACTATTTTTCGGCAAGAATTATTCGGCTTGATTCTGTATAACGCCTTCATTTTTTCTGAAACATATTTTTGTACACAGGTTTACTAAGCAATGTGAACGACATTAATAAAAGTTTTTTTATAAATAAAAAACAAAAATTACTGGATATTTGCATACTGAATAATTGAAAAACAATTAGCAGAGTTACTAAACAACTCTTTTTAAAAATATTATTACCAGTGTCTCCCCAAACAGGCAGGTACTCATCCTGTTGAATATCCAGCATAATTTCCAGGCCATTTCCTGTTCCACCTTTTAAAGTAGTAAGCAACGGGTTTCCATCCAAACCAGAGTTGAATGTGTAGCATTTTCCATATCTTGTGTAAATCTGTGGGTGGAGGAGAAAAAAAAAAACATATAATCCAAGCTAGAAGCATAGAAAGTAATCAGTAACTCAGAACAATGGTTAACAACTCAATACATTCTTTTATCACTCAATAAATTCTTTTTATTTATTTTTACTTTGATTTTAAATGTGACTAAATAAGTTCAGCAAACTTGAACCCAAAAAGCATAAAATGTCACTGAATCTTACAGGAAAGTAAACGTAAGATAAGCAAGGGATTTGACACCTAAAAACAAAGAAATATACAGAATACGACTGAAAATCCAATAAGCAGAGAGCCGTTTACAGATGAGAAATCCTCCCCTTAGCAGAGCACCGCAGCCTCAGGTCTGATGGGACCCACAGAGTTTGACATGCGATGCAGTCACACACACTGGAGCTCACTCTGTCTGTCACACTAATGAGCCCTGGATCTCAGCTCACCAAACACGCTAGACCTCCACCACACACTATCCTGCCACTAAAGTGTTTGAGTTCCATTCTGCTGTTTTTATCCCAGTTCATTCTGAGGGTGATTTGTTACAGCTGGAAAATAAAGATAGAGATATCTGCTGCAAAAAAATGATTATGTACTTCAACGGCAAAGGTTTAAATTGATCCTTTAATCACACTTAAATGCACAAAGATTCAACAAAATCTCTGATAAACTCATAAAATGTTGATATGGGTGGATAACAACATCTGCCACATTCATACATAAAAAATAGACTGCAAAAGAACACAAAACAATGTTTAAATGCAGAAAAAGCATTCAACATTATACATTTTAATGCAAGCACATATTTGAACCAATCTGAATGCAAATACAGCTAAAATTGGTAAACAACTAAATTATCCTCACAATGGCCTACAACAATCTAGATCTAGTATTGTAACAGTGTCAACTTGTACTAGATTTAGAAGTGTCTATACGAGAATTTCTGCACATTTTTCCAAAAGCACAATGGATTAAAAGGCTAAGTTCCATTTCTGCCCTTTTGCAGGTTCACTTGAGGGTGATACCAATTCTATTTTGAGCAAAGGGGAAATGCAAAGGGGTGTCTCTATTCTATTTTAAGCAAGAGCAAGGGGTAAAGCAAATGGGGTGTCCCAATTTTGAACAAAGGGTAAGGGATAAGGCAAACAGGTGTCCTGATCATCTTTTGAGTTAAGGGGAAGGAGTAAAGCGAAAGGGTGTCCCAATTCTATTTTGAGCAAAGGGAAATTGGTAAGGTAAAGAGGTGTATCAATTCTCTTTTGTGCAAAGGGGAAGGGGTAAGGCAAAGGGGTGTACCAATTCTATTTTGAGCAAAGAGAAATGCAAAGGGGTGTCCCAATTCTATTTTAAGCAAGAGGAAGGGGTAAAGCAAATGGGTGTCCCAATTTTGATCAAAGGGGTGTCCCAATTATCTTTTGAGCTAAGGGGAAGGGGTAAAGCAAAGGGGTGTATTAATTGTCTTTAGAGCAAAGGGGAAAAGCAAAGGGGTGTCCCAATTCTATTTTAAGCAAGCGGAAGGGGTAAAGCAAAGGGGTGTCGCAATTTTGAACAAAGGGTAAGGTATAAGGCAAAGTGGTGTCCCAATTATCTTTTGAGTTAAGGAGAAGGGGTAAAGCAAAAGGGTGTCCAAATTCTATTTTGAGAAAAGGGGAAGGGGTAAGGAAAAGAGGTATTCCAATCCTCTTTTGATCAAAGGGGAAGGGGTAAGGTGTTTAGTACCCCAACCCAAATGATGTCTAGACCCACAATGAAAACAAAGGGGTAAGATTGATTTATCTGCAGACAGTGCACTGTCTGTACATTTGTATGTCACCAGCACAACCAAACTGACTGAGAAATTTAGTACAAAATAAATCTTGGTTATATATTAGACTTTATCCATAGATAAGTCAATAAAATCACAATAACAGTTAGACGAACCATCGAACCCAAAAAGTTCCAAACCTCTAGACAATACATCTTGCAGCTTTACACAAATGCATTGAACTTGGTGATGTATGCCTCTAATATTGAAGTCAATTGAAGGTAATGGGAAGGTCTTCTACCTGTACGCAATACCTGAAAAAACCTAGTAAACCTAGTAAAACACAAGAATTTAGATATAATAGCACCTGCTTAGCAACACTCTTGCAACATGGCAACCAATGCACTAGGCAACTCTTTAGTAACTGTAAAGCAACATGCTAACAACATTTTTATACATAGCTAGCACTGTTTCAAAGAAGTATTCTAGCAACACAACCTTAAAAACACACAAAGCTGCTGAGAATGTTGTTACTGAATTAAGATTATGCATTTAGAATCTGATAACCTTCCGAAACACCTTAGAAATGCCATTAGCTTAGCGTGACTAGCGCATACTGACAACACACAAATAAAGATTTGAAAGTTTTCATAACCCTTCAGGGATCTCTGTCAGTTTTTTTTAAGAGCCACAAGAGAATCTTGTTCTAAACTGTTCTTAAGAAACATCACACAGATGATCCTGAAGTAGTCTCACAGCTGGAACCCGCTGTTCACACAATTTCATCAAGGATCAAAATCTAATCAAGCATCTGACAGGGGTGATGTGAGATTCAGATCGATTATCTCAATCTCGACTCAAGCGCTGGGAGCTGAAATTAACCCGTGTTGTCAGCATGTCGATGCATCTCAAAGTATTGTGAGCTCAGTTTTACACCAAATGAGCTCATTGTCTCCAAACAATCCTCAACGCCTCTCTCTCCAGCAGGTTTCCAACTAATTAACATCATTCATTTATTCTGAAGGGAGAACTCATTTAAGCTGATGATTCATAGCTGTGTGCACATTTAATCTGCGCAGATTCATGAAAAATGCTCATGTTGATTTCACAAGAGATTTCTGGCTTACATACAATTTCCTATTCATCAACATGGGAGGGAGTTTAGAGGATTGTAAGCGCTAGATCTGTGTTCTGTCTAATAATGGAGAAAAGGAGATGGAAATATTGAAAGGAGTGTAGCTGGAGGCAGGTTATAAGCACATCTGTCCAAAGTACCCAGAGCGTTTTAATAATTCATGTGAATTCTACCCGGGAATTTGTCAGAATGCAGTTTCTGTGCCAGTAGATGTTACAGAGACGGTTTGCCTCAGGGATTCTGTCTAAACCTGCCACAAACCCTCACAGAGATGCACAAAAATGAACATGCAGAAATAGAGGTGTTCAATTACTGTACAGTTTTGATCATTTTACCAGTTCCAAAAAACTATCACCAGCGTAATAGAGAAAAAAAAATATTCTGGTTTTGGTCCACGCTTGCACCTCTCCCGTAGTCCCCACTCACAGCTGGAATATGTTCTTTGTATTTATCTACCCGTGGCATCGTACACGACTCAGATAAAATCAATGATTCATATAGAAGCAATCTAAAATACTGGAAGTAAAGAAACTTTTCGTGCAGCACTGAAAAGTCTCCTCATCAACAAATTCCATTGCTTCTTTTGTATAAGAGAGTATTTTAATTTACATTATAATCTCACACAGTTCAGAAACATAGATGTTACACTGGCTTGTGGCATACAGGTCTGTTAGGATTCTGATGGTGAGATGCAGAATCAATATTTTCCCCTCTTTTTATTCCTAAAAGTTATTGTTACATGTTTTCAAGTTAAAAAAAAAAAGTAAATTACCCCCCAAAATTATTGTTTACTTAAAAGGATTAGCATTTTCCGTAATATCGAACAGCTCTATGTGGAAAGATGGACATAACCAACAATAATTTAATAATATTATGATTTAATAATATAAAACAATCAGCTGGACCACAATATATGCAGCTAGTATTTGTCACAAATCATGAAGAATAATAATGAATGTAAAGCTAATGCTTACTGCTTAGATTGTGTGGTTATTAAGCTTTGGGTTGTTCTAGAATATTAACTTTAAATCACAAAGGAAGACTCTGAAAGCAAGGTTTAAAATGATTTAACAGAAACACTGCTTTATTCAACTTAAACATTAGCAATGCTATCAGCATATATGCTGCTGTGAGGGAATAGATAGACAACGGAGATGGGTGAGGAGAAGGGACTGGGGGTGTGAGAACCTGTTAGGATCTGGAGACAAAATAGTTGTTCTACTTCATTTAAGCAGCTTGTAACTTCCTGTAGTGATGTAACTTCCTGTTTGTGTTCTATTCTGAAATCAACCAATAGGATTATGGATGCTGTTTTCTCTTACAGGGTTTAAATACATAGTTCACCCAGTAATATTGTTGATAAACCCATGTTTCTAACATTTATTTATAACAATTTGCAAGTGATTACCACTATAGTGGCTAAAAAAAGTAACAACAATTGTCAGATTTAATTTCCTCGCACTGAATTCAGCAAAAATTGTTTTGTGATCCCACTATTGGCCCTGAGCTTTTAATCACATATTTAAAGTGCATTTAGCATTTCCCAGAAGGCCTAGCAGCACTTTTAAGACGTAACCAAAATCATCTGTTAGAGTCGGGTACCTAATTAATTGACTTAAATATCTTGATGAAATACAGCAGTGACCTTCTGTGCATTTCCTGAGAGTAGAACGTTTAACACAAATGTGGCAACTCAACTGTTTATCACTGAAGGCTCTCAGTGTTTAATATTTGATCATAAAAAGAGAGTGTGTCCACAGATTTGTTGGAGGAATATGAAAACCAACGGCCTTCACTGTGCAATGGTTTCAAGCTGGAGATGGAAAATGCTGTAAACAACAAATTATACCAAACGGCTCAATGTCACACATAGGTTGAAACCCAATAAGAAACATAAACAGCTTTGCAGGAGGCTTACAAATGGGTATAAAGCCCTATTTTACCCAGGTGATGTTGAAAGTTTCTCGTCATGGCAAGAATGTGCACAACAACTAGACTCAAGGTACTTATACTGTATCAATAAAGTATCTCCTAGACAAAGACTTCAAAGCAGACTGGGGTTTCAAGACGTGCTGCTCGAGCTCCTTGGAAGAAGCTCTTTTGAGGATCAGATGCAGCAGATGAAAGATACATCAATCTCTACAGTTCCTTGAAAGTTTGTGGCTGTATTTCCTTAAAATTAGTTGGAGATTTGGTCAGGATTACTGGCGTTCTCTATGCAGATGAACAGGCTTATCCATTATGTAATATCATCAAAGAAGAGTATCACCGGTCATGAAGAACTATCTTTAGTGTAAACAACAAGAAGTATTGGAATGATGGCCCTAACCACACTTCAGTGTCTTACATGAAGAGATAGAAGGATGTGAGAGAGCTGCATCCACAGATGATCTGTGGTTTAGTTCTCCACGGTGTTTGAACCCTACAAACCACATTCCTTCAAACATTGTGTGTAAGTGAACCTAGTCTGAGCTTTTTGTTCATTGATGATTAACATTTCCAATTGTCTGTCCATTGTTTGTTCAAAGTTGCCTAAAACCTTTGCACAGTTAGGTATATCTACAACAGAAGAAATGCTGATGTATGGCAGCAGACTGGTTAAGTGGTCTGCATGATTTTCCTCTAGACTGATTTACTTTAAAACTCAAATAACAGGCAAAAACAGCTTGATTAGGACTCATAAACTGCACGTTTAGTGGATATGTGTGGCTTTAAAGCCGCGTACAAACCAAAAGGGACAATGGATTTTCAATGGATGTGACCGCTGGCGACAGCTTGTGGCCGTGACGAAATGTAAAAACTTTTTTCTAATAAGCAGTGACCATCACGAGCGACATCCAATAACCCTGTATTTTGGTGCACATACAAAGCGATAACACACTGTTCCTAGTTCTTGCCTGGTGCTGCACGTAATTCGATTGCTGTGTTTAAGTGTAACAGGGTTCATTTGTACTTTTTGGTTATAATATGTGTTCATTTTTTAAATACTCTTTTATTTACTGTTTATGCTAAATTTGTCTCATTACGTTTATATGTGACTTTTATTTTGCGCTATGCTCCGCCCCTTATGTCCTGTTCCTCTGGTCTTCCCAGCACTTCAGTGCTGTTTGTGTCAGAGGTGGGACCAAGTCATTGCTTTGCAAGTCAAGTCAAGTCACAAGTCACGACAGCGCAAGTCCAAGTCAAGTCAAAAGTCGCTAAATTTTAATTTCAAGTCATTCATTCATTTTCCAACCCGCTTATTCCCTTTCGGGGTCACGGGGATCTGCTGGTGTCTATCTCCAGCGCACATTGGGCAAGAGGCTGGGGTACAGCCTGGACAGGTCGCCAGTCCATCGCAGGGATCATTTCAATCATTTACAAAAAAATTAAATACAATCAAGCAATAATAGATCACATTGACCGTACAATGTATTTATTTTAAGAAATGTGTTTTTGCATATTTCTGTCAAAGGTTACAGTACTTTTATTTTGATACTAATGGTTTTTGAGGCATGTTGTCTGCGTATGCGGATTTGAGTTGTACATTGTCCATAAAGGCACACACTGTCAATGTTTATTGTAGTTTCTTATGGGGTAAATGTATAAAGTGTGATCGTTTAATCTGTTTGAGTAGTATTTTTATATGCAACATATTATTGTTCATAAAGCGACATTTATAAAAAAAAAAAAAAAAAAAGAAACATCACATAATACTCAGTTACATAAATACGTATGAACTTTTCCCTCATAATTTTAAGCCTGAAAATAGCGGATTTGTTGTTGAAGACATACATCACAATGCTCGTCAACCACTTATTGATAAGTGACTAAACCATGGTACGCCCACTAGTCTAGACCCGCGACATTGTCTCTTTTGGTGTGTACGGGGTGTAAGAAGGACTGCAAACCCTCCTGAATGGATTGAAAGAATTTGGAGCATTTCTAAAGTACCCGACCATTGATACCAAAGAAAAAAGCAAATGCTACATACGGGACTGAAGTTCCTATAAGTGCAGTTTTGTCCACGGAACCTGCACTCCAGCAGCATGTCCTCTAATTGGTGGGCCAGCCTGTCAATCATCTCAGAGGTGTTGTGTGGTTGGTTGGGGGAGGGTGTGTACCGGCCGAAGTCCAGCAGCTGGAGGAGACGCTGGCGGTGTGGGCTGTGCTTCAGCATGGAGACGCTCCTCTGCTTCACTGAGAGATTGTGGTGCAATAGGTCCATCCAGTAGCCACTGTGGTAGAGGTCAGCTCTGGTCAGACTGGACACACGCAGCAGGTTCTGGTTGCAAAACGTGACAGCCGGGAATGTCATGGGGTGAGTCCAAACCATGTGGATTTTGGTGACTGCTGGGTAGGAGAGAAGGTACAGGATTCGATTCCAGGACCAAATGAAGAGGAGGCCCAGGCAAACAAAGAGTGCTAGCAGCCAGAGGAAACGCTGGAGTTTTGATTTGTAAGGGGAGAAGGCATGTTTTAGACCATGGACTTTTGTTCGGAGAATAAACATGCTCGTGATGTCTTTTGGAATACGGGATTGAGGTCTTCGGATTGGAGTCCTGGTTTCTTCTGGCAGAAAGGGTTTGTTTGCTGCTTGCTGATTGAAGGAGGAGGTTTCATCCATTGTGATGTTCAGTTCTGTTAAAGACTGGCTTTCTAACAGCATCAAGAGGAAGAACAGAACAGTCTTCTGGAGTAACACGTCCCTGTTGTTGATGAGAGATCCGTTAATCAAACATTTAACTGAGTATTTTGCAATTAAAACAGTTAAAAAGCTGACCTGAACCAAAGTCCATTTATAACCTAATGTAACACTAACCGAAATAAAATGTGTCGAAAGATGTAAATGAGCCAAATATACAGATATTCCCATTCTTCTACATCAAAACATCACTGTTAACTAGTCATTTTTTTACAAATTTACAAAAAAGTCTATGAAACACAAAGTTGTATAATTGAACAATTAAAAATGAAAACAATTTAAAATGCTGTAGGATTAAGCTTTCAATAAAACTCATTTAAAAAAACCAGTAGACAAATGCCAGAACATGCAGAAGCAACAAAAATAAAATCAATAAATATATTTCGACATTACCACGCAACAGTTCAACAGCTCACTCATAAATCCAGCTAATCAATGCATCGCGTCCCCCTAACACCGCGGGTTCACTCCCAATCCTCAGGTTGTTTTGTCCTTCAAGGAGCATTTGGAACGGATCGGAGTTTTTCTCTCTCGTCTTCTCTCTCGCTGCAGATTGGTGTGCTTTTCATCTCTTTGTGCGAGCACTCGCCCCTCCTGCACAACCTCAGTTGACTGTCGATGGATTTGCAGCAGGAAAATAGATTCATTTATCTCTCCATTCTGTATTTTTGGATCAGGAAAGCCAGAAACTGGCAAAATCTTGTAATGAGAGTGAAAAATGAACATCAGATAGAGGGGAAAGCTGCTTCTTCAGCCTCGGCTGATGCATCGGGGCTCTTCTTGTTTGTCTGATCCACATTTCAATAAAAGCTGCAGTGCTGTTGATAACTTGAATGTAATTGGAGGCAAGATAAACTGTTGATACAGATCTAAACAACTATGGGTTTTCAAAAACTGACACTTTATTGTTTGGAATTTTGGAAAGATAACAATATGGGATAAATTTTTAGATCCCCTTAAAAATATTCTACAGACATTTCACAAAAAGTATATAAACATAGTGTATATTAGTAGAAACATTTTAAGATAAATATTTACATAAATACACACAATACATGTCGATGATAAGTTCCCCATATTTTTCTGTTTTTATTGAGGTTATACAATATAATGTACAGTGTTTGGTGTTTTCTACTTCAAAACAGTCCTTTCAACTTCATCTGGAGCATTTTATATTAGAGTCAGCCACATTTTCATATCAAGATGGCAAATACCAGTTTTATAGAAAATCTGCTGATATATCAGCCTGGCCGATTGATTGGTCTACTTACATTTAAAGTTACTTTTATTTCAATTAAAACAGAACAAAAATAAAATAATTGATTTGAATTTACAGTACATGAGTAAAATAAGTATTTGAACCCTACCACCAGCAAGATTTCTGGCTCTCAGGTTTCTTTCATAAAAAAACTAGCAGAGATCAGGAGCCTCTCCTAGAAAGAGAATATTTGAAGAGTTTGGTTCCAAAACGCGATAAACATAAAAAAAAAAAATAAACAAGTTTATATCAAATCTAAAGTGTATTTTTTTTTACATTTGAAAAGCCCATCCGACAATTAATAACTCTCCATGGTGTCACTGAATGTAAATTTCTCACCTCACTTCATTGAGTTTTGGTTTGGAAGCAGCCCAGATCGACACAAGAGGTTCAGTTTTTCAGTTGCTTTCAAAGAAGCTACAACCAAAGTCACCGAGAAAACAATTGGTAACATTTGGTAACTCATGCCAAGTTGAATGAGTGCCAAATGAATTTAGAGGAGAATGTGTTTGTGGAATATGTGGAATTCTTTAGCTGAGTTTTGTTTACAAACCAATCAGTAAATACTTATGAACTATTATAAAAAGCTAATTTCAGGAATCAGTGACAATTTTCAGCCTAAATGTTTAGTTATAAACAATCTTAAAATGAACCCTTTCTGTAAATATCAAAAGAAAATGATGGTCACCAATGTTACCTTTTGTTAAAAAAACTATTCGAAACAAATCGAAGTCCACTATAACCACTGACACATGATGACCCATGCTTAACATAGAAGTCTAGCTATTATGAGCATTTAAGGAGAGAAAACAAGCAACAATCACAGCGACAAATCAAACCCCCAAAATCCAAGAGCCAAAAATGTACCTCAGCACATTAACCAATAAACATCTGTTAATTGATTTTTTATTTTTTTTTACCTGTTTTCAGTATTTCCCTATTTTCAGGGCATGCATGGTATTCCCAATGGAATGTTTAATTGGATTAAAGCACCAGATGCTGTGAAGTTTCAACTAATAAAGTGTGAAACGAAACACTGAGCTTGAGAAAACCAATATATTGCATCTATAGAGCAAATGCTTATTTCTGTTACAGTAATAAAACAACCAGGGAACACTGTGTGTTTTGTTTTGAATGTCAACAAAACATTGTTTTTTAAAGCTGAAAGTGGAGTTGGCATGTGTTGAATGTTCACAATAATTCAAACAGGTAGCGATATGGACGATGTTATTTGAGGAGGATCTATGCTAACAAATGATATCTAAGCTTTGCATGGAAATACACTGAAATAATAAAAAGGCAGGATATAAGAAAATATCTTCCTGTTAACACTGATTGAAAATACAAAAAGTTTAAACATTGTATTCAGTAAAACACAATTTCCAATAGGTTTGAAGAATATCATGAATTTGTATAAAGGTGTTCATTAGCTGAAAGATATTTTACATACGTCAGTGTTCTAAACATTAGCCAATATATTACACAGACTCAAAATATTTGAACCCTTAGAAGTGTCTGCATGTACCAGTGCGTGTGCTAATCACAGAGGATGTTTTGCATTAACAATAACGCGACTCACCTACTGTTAATTTTGATTTCAAATATACTGTGTAGCTTTCAAAGAGGTTAGTAGTTTAGTTCTAAAATAACAAGAGTTATGATTCGCAAGGTAATGCTAATCAAAATGTGAGAACATTTGCAATCATCTTTCAGTTTCATTTAAAAGACCACAAATCGGTGCCATCAGTGTTATCTAGTGGTGAAAAGAACGGATACGCCTTGAAAGTACAATACCTGTGAGATGGCTTGTTTTTTTTCAAAGTTCTGTCAAAAAAGTTTAAAAAAAAAGTCTTGGAAGAGTGTATAAGGTTTAGGAGAGATTCCCCTGCACAGTTTTTGGTCATTGTTTTGACCTTGTCTTTGCTTTTTTTTTTGGAAATTTGGTAATTTTTATTTTAATCAATCACATTTAATTTTTTTTTTAGAGAACATTAAATCTGCTAAATGTACTACTTTGATGTGCGCATTTTGTATGATTTCAGGATTGTTGTGGAATTATTGTGTTAAAAATATTTGTAAAAAAAAAAGTGGGTTTACAAAAAAAAAACTCTTTTAAAGGTAATTTATTAGAAAAAAAAAAGTTCAAAAAGGCCCAAGACTTCTAAGGAGGGTGTCGGTTACACAGTATGTAACTCTAGAATATTTATCTGGGAAAGACCTTGTTGAAAGGATAACTGCCTGTTGTCTGGTGGCTGTGCTCAATCTTGCCATGGTAGCAGAGCTAGAGTGTTTCCCACTCTGATTCAAGCCTCATACACAGAAGTTTCCATTTCAGTTAATGACTGGGGTTCAACCTACGTGTCACATAGTTGACACATTGTCACATTGTTGACCATTAGCACTTGTTTGGTAAAACTGATTGTTCGTGCAAGCGTACCTTCAAGAAATGATGCTGCTTTGAAGGAAAAAAAAGATAACACTAAATACGGATTTTATTTAGACTCTTCTTTTGTTTGGTCACTTTGCATTATTAAAATGATGTAATCATTATTTATATTTCTGAAATAATTTTTTGTTTACAAAGTGTAATATATTTCTCTGCCCCTTTTTTTTTTTGCCCTAAGTTTGACTACAAATAAAAATACAAAGACAAAAGGTGATGAAAAAATATACAAAAACCATACATATTTTTAATAATAATAATAATAATAATAATAATAACAACACAATATGGTTAATTAAAAAATCATTCATTCATTTTCCAACCGCTTATTCCCTTTTGGGGTCATGGGGGTCTGCACAATGGGCGAGAGGCGGGGGTACACCCTGGACAGGTCACCAATCCATTGCAGGGCAATCATTAAAAAATCATTAAGTGTAAAACATTGCAACTTCCTACAAATATTCTTTTACTGAAACCAACGTTGGCATTAGAAAACTAAGTGCTTTAGAAATTTCAACAATCTGCAACAGGAGACTAAAGCACCATTTAAACAAGATAAAACATGGATGTAGACGGCAAATAATTACTGTATATGAGGAGGAGAGACAGAACTTCACTCAGTCTGAGTAGAACTCTGTGATATGAATGAAAAACAGAGGGGAACATGTGAGAAGAGACGTGTGGATCAGACTAAAGTCTGACATGTATTTCAATAGATATACTGCAAGCAGACTTTAGGGATTACAAGCGATTTATCTCCATTTCCAGTGAGCGACAGGACACTGAACCATCTTCTGGCAAACATTGATTTCCGCAGCTAAGAGTCTATAGAGGCCGACAGAGGGATTTATCTACAACTTCATAGACTGCAAACAGGGAAGAGGTGACTGACCATGTGACACTAAACCATTTTATTCTTTTAATTGATCATAGCACTGAGTGAACCACACATGATCAACCAGATAACTGCTAATAAGCCAATCGTCAATACACATTTTGAACTTAAGAGCTAAATGTGAAACACACAGTCACAAAGATCATTTGTGTGCTTGATCTATTCATATTGTGGAAGTAATGGAACAATATTATTTAATTAAAGTTTTATTTAGTTTAAATAATTTGCTACAAGTGAATGGAATACCATGAATCATTGGCTGTGCTTCCATCTACCTATTTTTGATGCACATTTTAAATATTGCATAAAAAACCCTGGATGGAAAGGAAAACTGAGAAGGGAAAACCTTTTATCTGATAAGACACAATGCACATGAACTACAATTGAAACTACAAACATTTCCCCATTTAATCTTGTGATGGCTATCGATATGTGTTCTGAATCTTTGGCAAACCTGTCATTATCTCTAACTTGTCTTTATATTGTTTAACATCTTTTAAATCTCTGGCAACCCCTTTACTCTTGAACGAAGATGCCGTCTTACTAGAAAACATAGATCATGCTTTTCTTCACCGTCACAAACCAACTCTGAAGGATTACTAAAGGATTTATTTGTTTGTGTTCTACAAGACAGAGAAGCACCACTCAAACTCTGAACAAATGATATTACAATATGTTCCGGTCTGGAGTTACACTATGTTCCTGAACGAGACCAGTTAATGCCTTTTATAACTTTAATACTTAAGAATTGTGGAATTTAAGTTAGTTTCAGACATTATTTTTAACTGACAGACATTTTTAAAAACCTTCTACCATCTCGAAAGGTTTGCATATCATGATTACACACCTCACCAGATAGTGACAGACAGGGCTTGAAGCAGAGGTCTTGAATATGCAAATATGCTATGTATATAAATCAATCGTTTTTAATGTTAAATGACAATATTACTATATTTTGACCTCCATGAATAGTAAAAAGCTTTGCCTTTATGAAAACTATTCAGCAACTATATGTTTTTAATCAAAACATTTGTTTTCATAACATTTTCATTGTTGAACAAACAGATAGGGCTGTGCTTCCCTAGGCTGATCAATTTTAACAAAAAACAAACATTGCTTTAATCACAGTTAACAGTCAAACTAAATCAATCAGTTTTTCAAGAACCTAGAAAAAAAAACTTACCAGCATAAAAGAAAAAACAAAACATATTATAGAATATTACTATTACCAGGACATAAATTCAACTAAAATCTGATTTTTGTAGGATTTTGCAGTAGTTTTCCTTGCTACGATACGGAAAATAAAATGCATCGCTTCAAAAAATGGCTTCACACTGTATTTCATTACTTTGCATGCAGCGCCACCTTTTGGCCATGATTCACACTTGGAATAATGGATACAGTGCACACACCAATGACTGTGCAGAGAAGTCAGGTGAACAACAAAAGAGAAAAAAGAAAAGCAGAGAGGGACTGGTGAGGAATCAAGTGAACCAGTTTCTGTTTATTGGGAGAGATGAGTGTGTGTCTACATCAATAAATAACAGAAGTTCTCCCTAGAGAGAGAGAGAGAGAGAGAGAGAGAGAGAGAGAGAGAGGGGGAGGGAGGGAGAAAGAGGGTGAAAGAGAAAACAAGAGATAGAGAGAGGGAGAAAAAGAAAGCGAGCGATAGGGAGACAGAGGGGGAGATAGGTGGGGGACAGAGGGGGGGGGGACAAAGGGAGATGGAGAAAGAGAGAAGGAGAAAAAGACAGAGACAGGAGGAGGGGGAAGAGTGGGGGAGAAAAAGAGATAGGGGGAGACAGAAGGGGAGAGAAAAGCTGTTGGGTGTATTTCATCTAAAGCGTCACTGTGACACTGATTATATCTCAATTGAACAAATGAGTAGAATATCATTCAATCACTTTTTGGGATTGTATTGGATTTATTTGTAATCCCAGTCACTGTGAGGGGAGGAAGGTAATCCTAATGTACATGTAACCACCTTTTAGGGTCAGGGGTGCCAACTCAATTCCTAAGGGGCCACAGCTCTGCACCATTTTGCTCAAAGGGTTGACTGCCTAAAGAATGTAAATGTGTTGCTCACTGCAGGAGCTAAGTTCTTAATCTTCTGAAGATTTATGTTTGTTGATGCAAACGGCACTATACTTCAGTTTAAGCAGAAGTACAACATAGAAAGCCAGATTTATACGAGATACATATATCTTATTTGCCATAATAACATTGAATAATGCTTTTTTTCTAGTGCTGGCAATCTATTAAAAACTAATCACAAGGATTTTTTTTTTGCAATTAAAAGACTGATACTTTTCTGATATGTAAATATAAATAAGAGCTTTCCTGTGGCTCAGTTGGTAGAGCATTGCGCAAACAATGCAAAGGTTGTGGGTTCAAATCCCTGGGAAAGTAAGAACTGACAAAAATGTGTTAATTCTTTCAAATGTAAGTCGCTTTGGATAAAAGCGTCTGCCAAATGTAAAAAAAATGTGTGTAAAATAATCAATGTAAACTCATGACAAAGAAACTGTTTAAATTCAAAATCTAATTATTATAGATTTTTTAGTTTGACATGCAACAAATATTTTCTCAGGTAAACAGCTGATTTATTACTATGATTAATTTACAAGTGTTCAAAATTAACAGTAATTAATATGACGTCACACTTCAATGTACCCTAATCATTAAATAAGTCACCTTTACTTCTGAACGCTCTGATCCAGAAGCTGTTCCATACGGACCCAGAACTGCAAAACAAACTAAACGTTTTGATTCAAGATTTAGTGGAGCACTATATATTTTATATTTATTATGATCTTCATTCATTCATCTTTCTACCCACTTATTCCTTTTCGGGGTCATGGATCTCCAGCTCACTTTGGCAGGGGATACACCCCAGGTGACTTCTCATAGCCAATTGACATGTAGAAATGTATAAACAAAAACATTACTAACAGTTGTGTGTAGCTGGCAAAAACAAAGCAAGATACAGAGGAGAGAGGGAGAAATACCAATGAGGAAACTGTGAAACAGATGATAAATTCAAGGTTCTCAAGTCTCAAGCATTGATTAAAGCATCTTCTCATTGGAAGATGTTTGCGGTGCAACCAATCAAAAGCAGAGAAGGGTGTTAACAAGAGCCAGTGGGTTTAGTCCCAGTGGGTAATGTTTTGTCTTCCTATTTAAGACTTGGTCGCACTTCTGTAGAGCTTTGAGAGGAGAGATAGCTGCTGTTTTCCCCACTGTGGCTATTCGGGGCTAAAGTAAAAAAATGTTATCCTTGCTTGTTTTGAAAAGCAGGCCTGTTTTTATTTCAGAATTTAGATAACATTGTAAATATATGCTCAGTTTGAGGTTACTTAATACATTTGTCAAAATGGTTTTGAATTGTTCTGAATTTGATTTGACTTTCAAATATTGTTGACATGCTGGCTTTTTAATAATATATTGCAGTAAATAGTTAGACATTATAATCTTCTAGAACTTAGCTTCCAAAACATTTACATTTTTGTTGAAAACCCCTGTTCTATAATATGGGTTACACACTACATATACACAAGAATATAAGTATTATTCTAAAAGCCATGCAAGAGTTGTGCTATTATTATTTATTTATTTTAATAAAATATAATGATAAGCTCATTATAATAACACTGACTGAAGGTGAATCATTATGGCTATTGAATGGAATGGCTTCTAAACAAAATCGATATTCCTACACGGAAAGCGGAAGGTTATTTTATGTTTTTATGCGATGAGGCTGGCAAACCCAGCATCTCATTACATTATGGTGTGTGGCAGAACACCAAACATCATGATGAATGTGCCCTCGCCTCACACTCGAACCACAGCACAACACAGAGAGCTATCGAATCGATCAAATCAGACATGTGTCCATTGAACGAGACTGAACCCAGCTGAGCCTCTGTGGATTCATTTCAGACATGCTCTCTTCTTTCTGAAATGACCATTACATTCACACTCTGCAGGAGCTTAAACATCCCAGGTTCCATCAGACTCAAACTAAACATCATTAGGTGAGAACATTAAGGCTAAGTGTTCACTCCAGTGGCATTAATCCCAATCTAAATTCATTATAGGCATCTTAAGAGATCAGGAACATCCCCTCACGCATTAGAGAAAATATACTGTAACTAGAGAAGCGTGATCCAGGAGAAATGAAGATCCATTGTTTAAAAAGAATACTTCGTTAGTGTTTTCCTAAAGTGCATATATCATTATATTAGATTTGTGGGAATGTCAAGAGGAATCTGTAAACTCAATAGATTAAAGGCAAGGTAATGGATTTCTGGGAGCCAATGTTTTACACCGAAATGACGAAAACAAACAAAAACAAAATGGCTTACCCCGATAGCCCTGTTGCACATATGCGTCAATGTAATTTTAGGTTCAAAGCAGAGTTTACAGTTTAATCTAGAGCTGGGCGAAGTCCTAAAAAACAAATCAATTTAACCCTAAAATCAATCTGCAAAGAAAATACTATAACGTTGATAATAATGATATTAATAATAATAGTACAGTAATAATCTTAAATTAGACATTTTGGTTTAATTGTTATTTTGTTTAAAATTAAATTTAACACAAAAAACAATGTGTAGAGTGATTTTATTAACGATAATGAATGGACAGATGTCACTTAAAGGCGTACTTTAAATGTACACAAATACCTTTGATCAACTCTTTTTAAAACAGTGGCTTTATTCATTTCCTATAAGTTTAAGGCTTGTTTTAACATTTAAACAAATATGGAATGTATGTATGTTTTGGAGGTCCATTACAAAACTTTATCTGTGATTTTGTGGCAAACATACGCTAGTGAGGGCAGGTAAATCGATTTATCAATATACAATAAGTGAAAGCAACATGTGTTACTATTGTAATACAACTTGAATGCGTTGGATTTAATTTGGCTTGATTTAAAGGGGAACACATTCTATTCATAAGACATTGGGTGCAATAGGGTGACAACCAGAGGCAGAGGTCAGAATAACAGTATTTGGAGCAGTACATAATGTCAAGGCTCAGAGACTTACAGTAACAGATGCAAATTACTTTATTTAAAGTAATGAAATTCTTGCCACTAATGAAACCTCGAGAGTTTCTATCCCCAGCTGACCATACTTTTACACTTTTTTTTTTTTTTTGTTACTGTACCTGTTACTGTAAATTCCCATAATTAAATAATAAACTATTCAAAATAATATGGGCTATTTAATTATAAGGCAATGTCCCTAAAATGGAAAAGATGGACTTTGGTCTGCTTCCCATTTAAACCTAGTAGTACGTAATATAGTGTTCATTTATATATTAAACATATTGTGTTAAAAAAAAACAACATGGCAGTTAAACATATTTCGGGAGAAGTTTTCAGGGCTCGGCACCTTTGCTATCAATACCTTCATCTCACTTATATATATATAAACCAACTACACACGGATAACTTCTGAGCTTCCCCCTTCCACTCGAACACCTCACTTGAGGGGTATCACAGAGATGCACTTGTGGGTATCACAGGCTCAGATAATGCCCCAAAAGTCCCAACAAAATTCATCATAGGCATTTCAATTACCAAATAGTGAAAACATCGTATTAATGTGATGTTTAGGTCAGGTACAGATAGAAGGCTCACGGCAATAATTAGTAGCTATTACTAATAATTGTCATTTCTATATTTTTTCCCCCTTTACCATTTAACAACTAGTATAGTTTCAGCTACACTGTGAATACATCCAATACCAATTAAATAAAAACCTTTTAGAACTTAGATAACCTAAGGTTAAATACCTCAACAGCAGATTGTGTATATGTGGAAATAGTCACTTTAATCATCTATATAAATAGATAAGCAATGGTTTGGGGAAATCTCAGTTTACAAAGAAGTGGTAATGAAATCCTGGAGCGCTGATGGATTTGAGCAGACTGAGATATGAGCTGTAGATCTGAGCTACTGCATTATGGGAATGCAATGTGAGACAGAAGGTCACACTGCCTCAGATGGATGGAGCGGCTGCAAGCATTGTTATGCTGAGAAAATATTCCCTAAATCCATCCCAAAATGTGATAAACTTTTTTCATATCTTTCATTACAGCTTTGACACCAGTGATCTGAATGAGTATTTCCTTCAGGCTTCCTTCTCTCTTTCTTCACCCTATGAGACAATCATATGCCATTTCAGGTTCACAATTAAATAAATCTGTTTTAACAATTTATGATGATTCGTGGCCGTTGTGACCTAATGGATAAAGAGATTGACTCGTGATCAGGAGGTCGCTTCAATCCTCAGCTCCATGGGGAGTTGACGATGGGGATAGCGACCAAACCTTTCCCACCTATCTGTGGTGCCGTAAATTGTACTTAGTCTTGATGGAATGTTTAGCATTGATTTATAAACCCAGTTTTATTTTAATTGACGATTTCAAAAGTTGAGACCTGCCCTTGTTCATCCGCTCTTAGGTCGCAGCCATCGACTGAAACATGTCTAATCAATCACAATGTAGCTTGTTGCTAGGCTATGGCAACTCGTAAACATTCTACATAGCTTACAGATTTATCAGTTTTGTGGCGGCAAATAGCGTATTGACCAAAAAATACAAACATTACAATAACAATGACCTGAAGGAGAATCTGTGGAGTAGAATTGCAGGAGAATCTGTGGAGTAGAATTGCTGGGAATCTTCAGTACAATAAGGAATACTTCAATTACTTATTGAAAAGATAGCATCACCGAACACCTTTAAGGTAATACACCGGTCAAATAAACAAGATGCAATAAATCATCTAAAAATGCACACAATGTAAGAATTTGAGTACGTAGTACAAATTTTCATTAATATATGTTCTCAAAAGACATATTAATTCAGGAAACAGTATTCACACAAAAATCTGTATTTTTTAATAAATTTTTTTTGTACGGTGTGATATGAATCTATTTCTAAACGTGTTAGATTCCCACGTTAGACCGAAAACTGGACATACTTTATGCTTCAACACAAAGTCATAAGGATCTCTGCACTGGAAGCCATTTCTGAGTCCAGTACCATTCCTCACCCGGGGAAAATAAACACATTCGTTTTGTGACTGAGACTGATTGCCCATTAGAGCGGACATCTGTTTGGACGAACAGAGATGGCAAACGAACAGTATATTCAGCTCAATGTAGCTGTATCAGCACTAACACAAATCAGACACCAAGGCTGGGTTCCATTTCTACCCCTTAGCACAAGCACCCAATTCTGTTTTGGAGAAAAGTGAAAGGCTAAAATGAGGGGTTGTAACTCGTTTCAGATTTACCAATATGCCGTCCAGCGTGACCAAATAATGTAAGTAAATGATGGTTTTAATTTTTATAAGGTACAAAATTTTTTAAAAAATGACGACCATCAACGTATGTTAGTTTTTACGTCCAATGTCCGTTGTATATTTAGAATAAAATATCTAGAATCTGGCGAATCTCTTAAAATATCTATTTCCCCCTCCCCTGATCTTCTTTCCTTCTCAAGGCAGCATGTGTTTTAGTTAAATAAAGCAGTATTTTATTCTAAAAAAATGCTTCCAGAGACTTCAGTAATGGGTTATGACTTAATGTTCCATAACACCATATATAGGTCAGTAGAGAGGGGACCAACAGCAATCTTCTTTTACTTTCGGCTGTTCCCAGTTTAGGGGTCGCCACAGCGAATCATCCTTTTCCACCTAACTCTGTCCTCAGTATCCTCTACACTTGCACAAACAACCTTCATGTCCTCTTTCAGCACATCCATATATCTCCTCTTTGGTCTTCCTCTTGACCTCTTGCCTGGCATCTCCATCTCCAGCATCCTTCTACCAATATAACCACTATCCCTCCTCTGCACATGTCCAAACCATCTCAACCTGGCCTCTCTGACTTTGTCTCCAAAACAACCAACCTGAGCTGTCCCTCTGATGTGCTCGTTCCTAATCTTGTCCATCCTCGTCACTCCTAAACTGAACCTCAACATCCTCATCTCTGCTACTTCCAGTTCTGCCTCTTGTCTCTTCTTTACTGCCACAGTCTCCAACCCATACATCATAGCTGGTCTCACTACTGTTCTGTACACCTTTCCTTTGACTCTTGCTGACACTCTTCTGTCACACAACACCCCTGACACTTTTCTCCACCCACTCCAACCTGCCTGCACTCGTCTCTTCACCTCTTTTCCACACTCCCCATCACACTGGACTGTTGACCCCAAATACCTAAACTCCTGCACCTTCTTGACCTCAGCCCCCTGTAACCTCACTGTTCTATTTCCCTCCCTCTCGTTCAAACACATGTATTCTGTCTTGTTGCGACTGACTTTCATTCCTCTTCTTTCTAGAGCTGACCTCCAACTTTCCAGGTTTTTCTCCACCTGCTCTCTGCTCTCACTACAAATCACAATGTCATCTGCAAACATCATTGTCCACGGAGATTCCTGCCTGACCTCATCTGTCAACCTGTCCATCACCATAGCAAATAAGAAGGGACTCAAAGCTGATCCTTGATGTAGCCCCACCTCCACCTTGAACTCCTTTGTCTGACCTACAGCACATCTCACTGCTGTCTTACTTCTCTCATACATATCCTGAACTACTCTGACGTACTTCTCTGCCACTCCTGACCTCCTCATACAGGACCATAGCTCTTCTCTTGGCACCCTGTCATACGCTTTTTCTAAATCCACAAAGACGCAGTGAAGCTCTTTCTGACCATCTCTGTACTTCTCCATTAACAATCTCAGAGCAAAAATTGCATCAGTAGTGCTCTTCCTGGGCATGAAGCCATACTGCTGTTCACAAATATCCACTTCCTTCTTAGCCTAGCTTCCACTACTCTTTCCCAAAGTTTCATTGTGTGGCTCATCAACTTTATACCTCTGTAGTTGTTACAACTCTGCACATCACCCTTGTTCTTAAAGATTGGTACTAGGACACTTCTCCTCCATTCCTCAGGCATCTTCTCACTCTCTAAAATCCTGTTCAATAACCTAGACAGGAACTCCACTGCTGTCTCTCCTAGACACTTCCACACCTCCACTGGTATGTCATCTGGACCAACAGCCTTTCCACTCTTCATTCTCCCCAGGCCTTCCTCACCTCATCCTTTCTAATCTTTTCAACTTCCTGCTCTACAATATTCACCTCTTCCTCCCTTCTTTCCCTTTCATTCTCCTCATTCATCAACTCCTCAAAATACTCCTTCCATCTTCTCAGCACACTCTTCTCACTTGTTAGCACCTTTCCATCTCTATCTTTAATCACCCTTATCTGTTGCACATCCTTCCCATCTCTGTCTCTCTGTCTCGCTAATCTATACAATTCCTTCTCGCCTTCCCTCGTGTCTAACCTGGCATACAACTCATCATATGCTTTCTGTTTGGCCTTTGCCACCTCCCTCTTCACTCTGCGCTGCGATTCCTTGTAGTCCTGTCTACTTTCTTCAGTCCTTTCAATGTCCCACTTCTTTTTAGCTAGCCTCTTCCTCTGGATGATGTCCTGTACTTCCTCATTCCACCACCATGTTTCTTTATCTTCTTTCCTCCTTCCAGCTGACACACCTAGCACCTTTCTTCCTGTCTCCCTGATCAACTCTGCTGTAGTTTCCCAGTTATCTGGAAGCTCTTCCTGACCACCCAAAGCCTGTCTCAGCTTCTGTCTGAATTCTTCACAATCTTCTTCCTTTTTCAACTTCCACCACTTGGTCTTCTTTTCAATCTTTCGTCTTCTCTTCTTCCTGACCACCAGAAACATCCTACACATCACCATCCGATGCTGTCTGGCTGCACTCTCTCCTACCACTACTTTACAGTCTCTGATCTCTCTCAGATTGGCTCGTCTACAAAGGATGTAGTCTACCTGCGTACTCCTCCCTCCACTCTTGTAGGTAATTCTATGTTCCTCCCTCTTCTGGAAATAAGTATTAACTACAGCCATTTCCATCCTCTTGGCAAAGTCCACCACCATCTGTCCTTCTAGGTTCCTTCCCTTAACACCGAACCTGCCCATCACCTCCTCATCACCTCTGTTGCCCTCACCAACATGCCCATTGAAATCTGCTCCCACTACTACTCTCTCTCCTCTGGGAACACTCTCAATCACCTCATCCAACTCCCTCCCAAATCTCTCCTTCTCTTCCAACTTACAGCCTACTTGTGGAGCATAACCACTCACTACATTCAACATCACCCCTTCAATTTCTAACTTCAAACTGATCACCCTGTCTGACACTCTTTTCACCTCTAAAACATTCCTCACAAACTCCTCCTTCAGGATCACTCCTACCCCATTTCTCTTCCTATCCACACCATAGTAAAACAGTTTGTATCCCCCTCCAATACTACGCGCTTTGCTACCCTTCCACCTGGTCTCCTGCACGCACAGAATATCTACCTTCCTTCTCTCCATCATGTCCGCCAGCTCCCTACCCTTCCCTGTCATTTTACCAACGTTAAGAGTCCCTATTCTTAGATCTATACTCCTGCCTTTCCTCTTCTCTTTCTGTCGACGAATCCTTCTCCCTCCTCTCCTTCTTCGACAAACAGTAGTCCAATTTCCACCGGCACCCTGTAAGTCAACAGCACCGGAGGCGGTCGTTGATAACCCGGGCCTCGACCGATCCGGTATGGAAATCGATTTGGTGACTTGCATATTTGTTTTTTGGCATTTTTTACGCCGGATGCCCTTCCTGACGCAACCCTCTCTATTTATCCGGGCTTGGGACCGGCACAGAAGTCACTGGCTTGCAACCCCTGTGGCTAGAGTATCACAACAGTCTGTCATAACCAGCAAAAATACTAGATGTTTTGTTTTTGAGTTTAAATGATTAAAGTCTGCCGACTCATAATTACTAGGTTGTACAATAATGTAATTTCTTGCTGTTGACCTGCATTCAGATTTCTGAAGGAAATATAATATGTGACTCCTAGGTTAATTCAACTTCGCCGCACAGCTGCTGCAAAATTAATCCTTCAAAACTGTCCTCTTCCCTTTAAGTGTGATCTGTTGGACTGAAATAGTATGAAGCTGCGTGGTTTCAGGGAAAGACAAAGTAGAAGATTCACCGACATCAGTGAGCAGCTTAATTACAAACTAGCAGACTGTCTTCCGCAGTCCCTTGTCCTGCGTAGTTATACTTTTAGATGAAAGGGAGAGATGTCAAATGGAGGTACACAGAGTGTACCACAAACCACACTTTAAATTACACGCACAGTAAAGAACACTTGTCACATATCAAGTTCAGATTAACCAATCAATGTTTAGTATTCTGTGATAAATGACTGCTTCAACTCTCATAGATATTCCATCAAGCTAATTTAATTGACAGGGTGCTATCTCTAAAATTTTTTTGTTATTATATTTGTGCTTTTTAATAAAAACTATAATAATACATTTTGTTTGTCTGTACCTTTCACAGCCCGAGGGTGAAACAAAGAAAACCCTTACAACTTCATGCCATTCTATTTGACTTGGCGGCCATTACCCATTAATCCCGAACTACAAGTCCCAAAAGTGGCATGGCAAAAGCAAGGTTGTAAACGACAAAAGCAAGGAATAGGGTAAAAGACAAAAAATGAGGCAAAAATGTGAGATGATTCAAAAACGTTTTTTTTACGTTTTATATTGCTTTTTGAAAATTACTAATGATGCTAGTATTACTAATGATCTCTAGTATAGAGAGTTCAAATATTTATTATAGCTGCTTTAAACATTCCATAATACAGCCCCTTTAATGTTTTAGACAAAAGTAGTAGTAATGTGTATTTGCATGCAAGAACATTTCATTTCAATTTGTTCAAATAAAAGGTTTGCTGAATGTCAGAACAATCCAAGCTCCAAAACTACAGTAATTATAAAAAGTGTAAAATAGAAATTACAGCTAAGTAGAATCTACAGAAAATTAAAATTAGGTTATAAATAAACACATTTTGCTGATAGTTTCCTGATAGAGCTCCTCACGAACTTGCACTTTGATTGTTGTTTACAAGAGTTTATCACGGAAAGTCTTCCACAAAATAATAAAAAGCAATCACATCAAATTGCACTTCCCTATTCAGACATGGAGTTGAAAATGCCAGTAAGAGAGATGGGAATGAGATAATAGATTGCTTTGACATCTCAGAGGCTGACTTCTGATTGGTTTTATATGTTGTTGCCATGGTGACTTCTAGAAAGTAAAATGTTTTTTTTTTTTCAATTTCATTATTATTTCAAATAAAAAACACATCAAATCTGTGGAATAATCTGTTTTACAATAATTTATAGATAACACTTGTTTTGTATGAATTATAATTAATCTCACAAATTACACAGGTGACAATTTATGGTGCTAAAATGAACTCTATGTGGATAAACTCACAGCTCTGTTTCTGTTTGAGTTAGTTTAGACACATCCTTCTTTTATATTCTTCAAAATCTCTTATTTTAGGTGAGAGACTTTGAGCAGCTATGGCAGACAGAGTGATAATGGTGGACTGATGAAATGTAGACAATGAGCGTTACAAATGATATGTTTTAAAGAAGCTACACATGCCCAACAGAAGTCGACAATGGCATCTCCCGGGGATGGCGTCCCACACTACGCCACCAGATGATTCTGTTTTAACGTCAGGATAAAGGCATCGCAGGAAAAAAGAGGAATGGACCAGGAAGCCAGTAAACACCAGGGAAGAGCTGAGTCACTGGTCACAGCAGCTGGGGCAGTCACTGGAACTTCAGCTTGAGACAACCAGCCAGGCGGAGGACCTGCTGACTGGAGTACCAATCTGCAGATCCACATCCTCCAAACTCTGACAATCGTTTTTCTGTGTAAATCACGGACTTGTTAATCCAGTCCGAATCTTCCATCCACATATGACATTATCGCCAGAAGCATTCATCCTCTGATTGATAACAATGTGAAATACCATGGATTCATCGGTATTGGTTTTAAAAAATCGTGCATCCCTAATTGAAATATCAATAGCCCAATCTTGTCAGGACATAAGATTTAAATTAGTTCAGGCAGATGCGTCAGAAATGGATAGCTTTCTAAAGAGAAAAACTAAAGAACAGCCAGTAACCAACAACCCAAAAGCTTCTAAGTATGTAGTGAGAAAATGATGCTGAACACATTACATTTTATCAAATGAGGCACCCAAAGAATATTTTCTCAGTGAAAAATATAGACAACAAAAAGCCATAATATCCATATCCACTTAAGCAAAGGTGACACTGAAGGTGGGCCTCAGAACATTGACTTGACGAATAACTCAGAGTGACAAAGTTTGCAGCTACCCTGATACACTTTTCCTCAACTTGCCATATTTGCGTTTGATACTAAGTGAACTGTATTGTGTTAGTTCAACTTGTGTAGTGAAATTATCGCCTAAGCATGAGCATTGCATGACGCTAAACCAAGTGAAAAATCATATAAGGGCCTCAAGTGAACAAACATGTAATCTTAAAGTGAAATAATTTGATATAGTCAACAAATCAGAACTGAGCATCAAGACCTGCAGTTTAATGAGGTCTTGAGCCTGCCTACCTCACCTACTGGATAAGTTCCCCGTATACACACGATTACTATCTGAAAAAATTCCTGGTTAGTTCAGAATCCTACCTGCTATTCACAATTTCTTTTGATAAAAAACTCATGTAACCTCAGACTGCGGATAAATCTATCACTGAACCATGGCAGTTACATTGTGACCGTGACAAATGTCTAGAATGCAAAGCTCATTATGTATTAGACAAGATGAGAAGTGTCAAAGTTTGGAGGCATCAATGTGAAGCGTTGACTAAGGTCAGGTTCTTCAAGCAGAACATTAATGCAGCAATTAATGGACACCCTCATATAGAAACTTCCTCTGGGCTCAGCTGTCTTTGCACATTAAATCCTACTCATATGGTTCGGTTATTTGCAAAGCCCCAAAGCCTGTGAAAATCTGGATGCTATAATGTAAATATACACAGACAGGTCACATAAGGTTAAATAAATTACAAGAGATTTCCATGGGATCAGGAAAGACTATGAAGACACCTAAAATTGTGGTCCAGGGGGTCTTTTTGGCCTTTAATCGTTTATGAACCGTTTATATCTCACAGAGCTTAATACATGCAAGATGGGGTTTAGGAATTGAGTAATTCGTTAGTGACAAGAATGCTGCTGACCTAAATATTTAAGGATAATAACATGAGTTGTGTAATCCAGAAATTGCTATATACAGTATAAACACACAGTTTTGTAGCTCACATTTAATTTAAATCAAAGCTGTACTGTCCCTGAAATAATTCATTGCCAAAGCATGCACCGTTAATAAATACCAGTTTGAAGCTCATTTATTGCACAAACGATGCAACAATTTACTGGGTCCTTCTTTTTCCAAATCTTTTATACATTCACAACATTTATTATAAGTATTCATATAAATAATAAATGTCCACATATCAAATGGTATAATTATTTCCTGGATTAAACACAAGGAATGCAAATGATCTGAGAGACTTTTAAATTTAACACGGATAAATTAACTGTTAGGTTAGAAAAAATGCAAAGCAGAAAAAGAATAAGAAGGAGTAGAGGTACAAAGGAAAAGGTCATCACAGTGGGAAGACTGGGTAATATACAGTTCTATGACACAGAGAACATGCTGCTTTCAAATCAAGTGAGAGGTAATGATGTTTATGAGTTAATGTGTAAAAATAGAAGCTGTACCTCTGTCTCTTTTGATATTTATATATAAAGGCTACAGCAATCACTTTGTGAATTCCTCCTCAGGCTTTTAATGAAGAAAATAAAAGTAATTTTCTGTTGGGGCACAACGTTTTTAATGTTGTTTCAGGGCAAGTACGAAATGTCTCTTCCCATTCAAATTCACATGACTGAACACGTCACGGTATTCCATTATAACATTCATTACAACATTCATGTTGCACAGAAACAAACCTTTATATATGTATTAACCCCTAAAATTTCACATTCAATGCCAGAACTTATAAAATTCTAGTGGTGGGCAAACTATTCAACTGACACTAGTAAATGCAACAGGAAATGTGGAAATTAAAGGGAGTAACAACATATTGTTGCAGAAAAGAAAGGTGTCCCAATATGTATTGTTGAGCTACTGGGAGATGTTGTCCAGGAGCTGAAGTGTATTTGCTTCTTGGAGTGATTGTTATTCTAGTCACTTCTGAAACTTTTTATGAGATATTGACTAAAACAAAATTATCCTTTACTGGCATTTTAAAGAGAAATATTAAAAATGGCTCTCTCCATCACTTAGACTAAAAAAAGAGTGCTTTATGCAAAGATTACCACTGCCCCCTAGTAGGAGGATCGTATCAAATGCTCTTAAACCAATCAAACTAGACCCTAGCTTTCTTGACTTTGTGGTCTCAAAAGTTTTTAAATTCCATTTGTTCCACTGATGGTTCTTAATATAAACCATAGTTTGAATAATTGGTTAAAAAAGTGTTGTAAAATATTGTATTGTGGACATAGTATTGAGGTATGTATTAAAACCCTTTTCTTGTTCTTTAAACCATTGTTTCCCATGTTAACATAAAGCAGGAAACACCTCTACTTATTTTGGTGGTAAAGCATATATGCCTAAACACTGAAATCTCTGGCTGGCTGAGAGAGTGACGGTTAAGATTGCCTGTGTTCTTGCCACCCACATAAATGCCCGTTTGGTACTGATAACATAATTGCTCTACGCACACTGCACCCACACACAAAACACACAATGCACCCCACAAAAACCCTAGGTTCTGTACAAAAAATGTTTATGGGAGGGTTCAAAAAGCACCAAACTGACATCACCTGCTATGTTTGTTTTTGGAAAATAACCATAACTCCACAAGCTTGATCACCCTCCGGTTACCAGTTTTCAGCAATCGATCGGGGTTTAATAATGCTTGCAGGATTGTAAAATAACAACCGTACCTGAATTCCTCTTAGAGATGTATTTGAGATCGGTGGAGGTGGCTGAATTGATGAGGAAGAGAACTAATCCAGCAAACTTCATCTTCAGTTACGTGCAGCTACAAGAATAAAAGGAGAATTAAATACAAGCCATGTACTGAACTTCCACATTAAATAAGATTTGTTAAGAATCAGTAATGTCCCATTTCTCGCATTAAATGATTCAATGTTTGTGAATGTGACATTTTAGTGGAGGGGTTACATACAGTACAGTGGATCAAACCAGACAAATCACTAACCCAATGATCGCTTCAATCACAACAACTTCACATTCCCCATTTCCCAGTGGAAATACGTACGTTTGATTAGTAAAAAAACATGTCATAAACAACCAAAGACCAACAACTGATGATGAATAAATTTGAAAATGTCAATAACTCCTAAAAAAAACTTTTTGATCAATGATGGTGTAACGCATCAATGTTTTCACAAGAAGCAATCTTTATTGAAAAATTACAATCAGATTCTTTTCCTTTATTGTTAAATTTCCCAAAAAATAATACCCTGGGTAGGAATCAACCAGTTCCTGGTAATCTGTTAAATCTTACTTAATATAATCTTGTTATATTCCAGATTTGACAATGAACCAAGCAATCATAATTAACACATGGCTTCAATTATAAAACTAATGCACCTGAAGTCTCAATATACAATGTAGTATATACTAGTATATACTAGTACATTATTTTTTTATTCTAATTCTTCTTGTTTCAACAAGGAGAATCAATGTATATTGAGACTTCAGGTGCATTGGTTTTATTATATATATATTGTAGTTGAAAGCTGCAAAATTTCTGCATGAGTCAGCCTGCATGTCTGTTTTAGGCTGTGTTGTTAATAGCCAAGGTCCTGTTAAGCAAACTTTTAGAGTATCTACTGAAAAATTCAAAGACTTTCTCAAGGCTCTCTCAGCAAAGAATACATCTGCACAAGTACCACACCATCTCTCTGCTTCCAGAGAAACTCCACCAAAATAAGTTTTACAAGTTCAAACTTTAATAGAATTTGGCCTAGTCTCACAAAGCACATTTGGAAGCATGTTAATGAACGAAAAGGAGAGTTCTGGCTCCAGGAGATGAGCGTAACCCACACCCCATGGAGTAATAGACATTCCGACCTTTTTCATGGAAATGGGTTAGGGATAAGTGTGTCAGTACTGAACAAAGCATTGTCCGGTCGAAGAACAGTGATGTGTCATTCTTGGATGATTCTGTCTTTTTGAACGACTCAGGAGGAAGGAATCGTTTCGGGGATTACCTCCTTATGGTTTTTCGAGGGTAGCTCGCTCATCATTAATGACAAAAGAACAAAAGGACTCGGAGGACTGCATTGGTTAACATAACGGAGCAGTCACATAACAAAAGAATGAAAGGACTTGAGAAAATAACTAACGTTGATCGAATTGATGAAAACCATTTTCATTCTGGACTGGACTGCACTTGTACATGTCAGAGAGAGGTAATGTGTAATAGTAGATGTGTTTTGGAAGTAACACACAATATTTTATAGGTATTTTACAAAAATTAACAAACGACTCGAAAAAAAGATTCATTCATTTTGCTGAATGAACTCAAGTGAATGGAACTTTTGGCAAACTTTAAAAATGGTTCCCTCTTCAATTCTGTTATTTTATAAATTATTCTAAATTATTCGAAAATTTCAGTTGGCTACTTGATCTTAGAAAAAGAGACTGCAGAGTTGAGGTCTTTCCATGATTGCTTCTGAGCATGTGCAGACTAACTGCTCACTGTCAGGCAAGTTCACATTTCCAGCTGACTTTAGCCACTAATGGTAAGAGGCAATGATGTATCTTCCATACTTTTAGAGTCTGTTTGGAGGTGCGTTGTATACTCAACACATTAAAGCATAAGGGCTTTAATGTGCCTCACTTGGTAGAGCATTGCGCTAGCAAAGATTATGGGTTCAAATCACATGGACAGGAGGAACTGACAAAAAAATGTGCTCAACCATTCAAACATAAGTTGCTTTGGGTAAAAGAAGGTGCTAAATGCATAAATGTAAATGTAAAGGTGAATTGGTTATTCTTGAGCATTGCATCATCAGATTGCTGTGTTTATGACATTACAAACCTTAGGATCCAACCCACTACTCAGCACACATGGACATAGAGCAACACATAGTGTTGACAAGAGGGAGCAGGATCAGCAGTAGATCCCAAAATTAGTTTGGTTTTGACGAGGTAAAAAAAGAGTGTTTTATAATATTATTGAAAACGTTAATTTTGGTATATTGTAGACTTTTGTAGAACAGCCTGAAGCATCTTGTCTCCTTGTGATGAATGGGCATCTGATCTTCTCTTTTATACCCTCCCCTTGCACTGATTACTAGTTCAAATACACACATACAGAGACATTTTCCAATAAATTACCCACAGTCGAAGATGTGAGTTCACTGATCTGGGTTGCCATCTGGCTGGGCAGTATTAATGTGGAAGAAGTCCCAGGTGAACACAGCTGTAAGTAAATGATGCATTGAGGTGTAAGATTCCGGACTGACTCCATCTGATGCTGGCTGAGGGTAAAACTGAACCCCATGGGACCTCTTTGTGACGATTTGACTCCAGCTAAACTGATCAATGCAAACATCGGTAAATTCTAGTGCTTGCACAAAGGGCATTGAACAAATTGGACCTGATTTCAAAACATTATTCAACGCTTTTTTAGAGGTCTGTCGCTCTACATATAAATTCCTGTGATGAGACATCTGCATGTAATACTTCTTAGGGTGAGGTAGAATTGTTGGATAAAATTCATCAAGAATCTTGGAAGATCAAGGATTGTAAAAGGGATGATGGGGCTATGGAACATCAGAACCAGTCGACGAGTCTAGTTTGAAAAATTATGGTTACAACCTCATTGGTCATTTAAGATGGTTGTTGCCATGGGATTTGAAGGCACTCGTAGAATGAGGTGAATCAGCTGCTTTGGATATACTCAGCCAGTAATTGCCAGAGTCGAGTCTGACTCGATTAATTTGATGACACGACTTGGCAATATCACAAAAGACTTGGACTTGAACCCCAGTGACTCGCGACTTGAATTGGACTGAATAAAAACACAATTTGTAGCAATAATTAAACTGTGCTCTATTCAAATGCCATTCACTCTGTGCACTCTATGGGTCCAGGCATAATGCTGCTGTGTTTGTCAAGAGAGAGAGAGAGATAAAGAGCGAGAGAAAGAGAGAGAGAGAGAGAGAGAGAGAGAGAGAGAGAAAGAGACGCGAGTCCAGAAGCAACGGCTGACAGGACGGCTACTTCGGGATGAGGTGATGTATCTATCAGACATTATAAATTCAAAAGAAATTGAGGAGAGTGCAGTAGACAAAAACATTTATTTATCGTTTAAAAAGCGATATATTATCACCTAACAAAAAGAAACGGTTTGTTTATAATGTTAGATAAGGATTCACTATGAATAAAATGCATATTTTTTAAAACAAATCCGTTAACGTCAATCATCCTGAAGTAAAGATTAAACGCCAAACAACACCGCCGTCAGCCGTTCTAAAGTCTCTAGCAGAGCAGCCACAAGTTCACCTACTGAAAAGTCCTATTATTAATGATGTACTGTAAAATATGATTACACAACCCAAATAATCAGATTGTGTTCTTTTTTTAATTCAGCATCATCATCTTAATAGTTACTAATTAGTTATTGTTTTATTTACATGATTGTTAAATGCTATTTGCTCAATACAACCAACCAACCACAAATAAATGGAACATAATGAATGGAGACACTTGAAATCTGTTGAAAGAGACTGTGTGACATCAATGGTTTAACAAGAGGATTGTGAAGTAAGATAATGCTTTTTGAGAAGAAAAAATACATGGATGATTTAAAATCATTTAAAAATTCTCTACAGATGGTATATCATTCACTGTTATAGTCTCCCTCAAGTGCTCAAGGAGATCAGTGAAAGAAACCTCAGCAACACAGTATCTCTGGCATATATGAGTCTGTCCAATCATGAAAGAGCTGTCTCACCAACACAGCTCCTAAAGCCGCTCTAGGGAAGCCATGCTGGCTGAGTCAGCCGGCTGCTCTCAGTCACTTTTCTGGTACTGTGATGGCAAGCGTTACCGTCTTGATGCTAGCACCAGAAGAAAGTCCAGTTGCAGTTATCATTATGTTATAGATAGAAAGAAATAACAATTGTGAGATGTATATTGAATAAGATGTATACGATTAAGAGGAAGACCTTACTTAAGTGTCAGGTGAATATATAAAAAACTGAAAAAAATTACTAACTAAAATAATGTCTAATAGCATTTGAGGAGGGGTCATTAATGACTGATATGAAGGGCAACCACTTCAGAAATAACACATTTACCCAAGTTATTATTATTACTCAATTATAAACATATACAAGACACTAGGGGTGTAGCGATACGATGCAATACATGTCTACCATACGATATGCATCACGATATTCTGAAACTGTTACCCTCATTGGAAAGAAATGGAATTTAAAAAGTTAGACCACAAAGCTAAGAATATAGGCAATTAAAAAAAATGAGTGGAGGCAATATTTTTTTGTTGACGGTGTGTGAAAATAACTGTGTTAGTGTGGACATGGCCTTAGTTTAACTTCAGCTAACTTCTGCACAGAAAATGACATTCCTTGACAAATATGCTGTTCCTGTCCAGACGCAAGATCCTGGAAAAAAGTTTTTTTTTATCTATACTGAAAGGAGCAGATGGTTTTCTCTATAAAGCAACAACACTTCAAGGGGTGGCCACAAACTCAGAGGTAGAAGAAAACTAGCACATATTTTTAAAATGACAATCACAACAGCTCTAGTCAGGAATGATTACATGGTAACTGTGGTAATTATCTCAGCTATGCCTCTAAAGTCATCAAGCACAGGACAACTCTGAACCTATAATTGCAGCTGTAATAGGTGCTGATTGTACATGTTCTTAATTATGGGGCAGAGGCTGGATTTGAAAAATCTGCATATTTAATATAATCACAACTATGTTTCTTATCTGCCAGTATCTCATGAGGTGCTACTTTGTTTTCAGAATTCACTGATTTTAAATGGATTGATTTTCAAAACACAAATATGTTTGAATAAATTAATACATTGAATATTATTCAATTAAACAATTAGTAAAAAAAAATATGCCTAGATTTAGAGTAGTTTGGTCTGCAATACACAGTTAGACTCAAAAAATGATAAGAAGTGGGTGTGATATTTGTGACCTCAGTTAAAACCAGTGACGTCGTTAGCCCTAATTTAGGGGGGCTTCAGCCTCCCTAAAATATACCAAAGCTCCCCCTAAATTTGGGGCGACATTTTATTTATTACTATTGTCTTGATATTTAAAATATATTTTAAATAAGTGCATACATGCAGCGAACACGAGCCAGCAAGAAAGTGAGTTAAACTGAAGTTCGCTTTCAAAATTATTATCGTTATGATTCCCATCATGGCATGCGTCAAGCGTGACGTGGTCAGTAAAGTCTAAACAGCAGTTCAGCGATTGCACGTTGATAGCAGCGAGCTTAATCTGAACATTTACCAGTAATGTTGGAAGCTAAAGAATAAAATGCTAACATATGAAAAATCTTTTATTAGCTGTCTAATACATCTCTGAAGTACACATAATGTTAGTACCGCAGTGTCATTAGTACATAAAAAGTTCTCCCAAAGGGATTAATAAAGCACCGCATGCAATGTACGAGAAGCCCTCCAGGGGCTAAGCCCCCCCTATCTGTCAACCCTAGTGACGTCCCTGGTTAAAACCTCATTTTTTTTAGATTGAGGGTTCATGACCCTTTAAGCCCTTGCGCGTGTAGGACCCTACGGTTCAAGACTGCAGCATACACTGAATGTCCCAATTACACACTATGTCGAGGTTGCTGTTACAGCTGAAATAAAGATTGTAAGTGCGATTGAGGGTTTATTTAAAAATCAATCAAGTGTAGATTTAGTAAGATCCTTAGAAATGAGGAGTGAGAGCTTATCAGTTCAAGTGTCGATCCAGGAGTCCGTCGGGCGGCAACAGCTCTGGAGGATCTGACCAGGATCACCAGCACTCAGAGATGAGTATAGGAGATGAATGGAGCAGAAGACGATGGAAAGTAGATGAGTAGACATGAGGAGACAATGTAGCAGGGGTTTCCAAGGGACACAGTGGGACAACCAAGAAGAAGAAGTGGAGTCAGGTGCCATGTTAGTGGTGGTCTTTCAGAGGTAGGTGAGTAATTGAGAGATGGCCGTGATTGGCTTATAGTTTCTAGATGTGCAATGTCAATGGGAGAGGTGAGTGATTGTTGATTGGGGAGTGACTATGTCTCATTGGAGTGAACTGTACGACAGATACAGTATGGCAGTATTTGATCCCCATTATACCTATTAACACTTTAGTAAAAGAAAATTTTTCAGGTTTCATACAGAGTAAAATACCATGACTTTTTGTTAAAATTTCTATGTTCCAAGGAATGTGTATTTTTTGCACATGTTAAATAAGAAAAAAATTAAATGTAACACTAGTGAATGTGATGCTGTCCTTCTCAGACAAGACACGGATACATTTTTTAAACACTCCCACTCATTGGCAGAATAAACATAAGTGGCTCTGCAGCGGCTTTGAGGCTCTTAAAAGGCAATTAAAACAATACACAATGGTATTTGGTTACACTGACGCTTAAACAACTTGAACACTTGAGTTGTTTAAAGATACTCTGGATGTCTACAGCAGAGCTCCTTTTAAGCTCAAGAGCAAAAGTTAAACAAAGGAAATGAATGGGCTGAAACTGAGCTGAAAGGGGACATTATTTACATTATTTTTGACAACTGTTCATTTGCTTTTAAATAAACTATACAATAAAAAAGCACGAAGAAAAGAGTCTGACTACAAAAGAAAACAAGCCCAAGAGCTCATTCTATATTATTTGTGTGTGTCAGTAGCATCTGGGTTCAAAAGTGCTCTGTTGAATTGCTTGCAGACACTAAGATTTCTCAGCTCAGGTGACAGAAGTTCAGAGGAGAGCCCTGTCGGCACTATTAAGCCAAATCTAATAACATCACAGGATGCAAGCTGGCCCAAAATGGCATCTCAGTTTAATGACAAGAAAATGCTTTGACTTCTTGTTTGTAAGAATAAACCAAAAGAAATCAAACTACTTCCTGTCCATCCTGGGGGGGGGGTGTAGTTTCAGTGTTAACATTTTAATAGTTTTAGATCTCCGCTGTGATGTGGCTCTTTATAAACAGAAATTGAATCTCAGAGCCAAATTTCTAATGTTTGCATGCAGGGTTTGTATAACTTGGAGGAGCAATTATTTGGATAACCTTTGTGAATACTTTTGTTTTTCCTGGCACAATTCTGAGATATAAGTGCTCTTTATAATAAAAAATGAGACCGTAATCTCTTTGTAACCAAGGAAACAAGCTCTTTAAAATGAAGTGAGATTCGCATACGTTGGGAAAAACAGTTGCTAACATTAATATAACCATACTTTCTGTTGTCAAAGTAGTTTATTTTACATTATTGGCTGACCCAAAATTTGCTGGTTGATGTCATCGCCTCATTTACATGAAGGGCACGTGTTCGTGAGATACGTCTCCATCGCCCACCACCCACCATCCCCCACCCCCATGTCTTTTTTCAGTGCCAAATAAGAAAAGTATTCCATCGATAATTCTTTCACAATAAGATGTCAATGGAAATTTTTCTCTGACGGACAATGAGGTAAACATGAATAGATTTTATCAAAAGCTGCATTTATTTACATATGAGCTTAAATATTTTCTTTATATGCTTAAACTTCTAACCTTTCATTAGTTTCCATGTCTCCCATATCTTGCCTAAATTTCCTCTGAGCAAAGCTCGTTCTAACTTGAGTTTGCATGTTCCCCCTGTGCTTGCGTGAGGTTCCTCCGGACACTCTGATACCTTGTCTGTTTGGTCTCATGTCAGGCTGTTGGGGTAATTGTCAACAGAACTAAATGATAATTTAATACATCTATGGGTTTTTAAATATTTGTAACCAATTAAAAACATGAAGAAACCTATCAACAATTAGGATTTTACAAAGGATGTCCACAGGGAAAAGCATTTAGTTGACTGTTCAGTTTGGACTTGGCATATGTGTTATGAATTCTTAATGTTTATCTATAAAATATATATGCACATATGGCTCAGGAAATAGTATTTTCAACATGCACGCAAACAAGACAGTGACTCCACTTCCTCCTTGCAACTACATTAAACAAACAAAAAGTGTGGCAAAGCCATGAAGCCAGAGCTTTGAGTGGAGTTGGATCAAGTGTGTGAGCCAGCTGAAACTGAGCATCTATGGAGAAGTCACAATGGAGGTTGTGAATGGAATGACAGCCACTGAGGGCTGGCTTTTGCTGGACTTTGGGGAAAAAAAACTGAGTAAAGTAAAGCTTTGTGGCCCTCTTCTAATGGTTTCAAGCTATTGTAAAATTGCCTAGAGGCTCTGATTGTGCCTTTCTCCTCAGAATCTCTACCATCTCCATTCTATATAGTTTATCCTGAGTTCCTGAAATGCCTTCCATCCTCCTTCTCAAAACATGTAATTTTCAGCAAAAAAAAAATCAAGCACTGTTCCTGTTCTCATGAGCTAGGCATGTTCAAAGTCTTTTCTGGAGGGCCTTTCGTGGTTTTCAACCTTCCTGAGACACATCTGATCAAACTAATTGAGCTCCTCTTGCTGTGTTTGAAGCTAGGATGTTGTGTGTATTGAAACAGGGCTGGAACTAAAATGTACAAGGCTGAGGCCCTCCAGGAATGGCTTTTGACATGCCTGCTGTAGGCTATAACTGAAAGCTCACAGCCAATGCTGGCCTGGCTTCAGATTTGCATGAGATGAAGGGTGACCCAAGTAAGATCACAGGTTCAAAGAAACAAATCAAAGAAACTGTGAGAAGGCTGTTTGAAGTAAAATCAACAAGTGCATGAACACAAGCAGCATAGAGAAAAGAGCAGCATCTTCAATCTGATAAAGCGCTCTAATTGCATAAACTCTTTTGATTGGACAAATCCATTGCCTCTCAATTTTGGTCAAATTATTCTGTGGCTCCATTGTGGACCAAAAAATACTTTTGCAACATGGAAGTGTGTGTTTGAAGAAAGACTTCCAGATCCCCTGGGTGAGCTGTGTTTGTCTGGCACCATTGTGCCATCTGTGGAGTTTGGTGGAAGGTGGATTTTGGTGGTAAAAACCTCTTTTGGCCATAATTAACGTTTCTGATGAACCCACTGCTGTTTTGATATCTTGTATCACGGGTGGTTTTCAGCATAATTCAGCTTTGTATGGCTCAGCTCTACATGAGTTTCCATCCGGTATCCTTCCAGTACTTCCAGTATCGCCTCATTGTGGGCTTGTTTTAAACATATCACTCAAGATATGTCGCTCAGCTATGTCATTCTAGTTCCTCTTAGAAACAGGATAGTGAATGCAACAGAGTTGTGAAATCATTTGGTAACCCTTGCTATTTTCATTGAACTGTCGAGTCCCAATGGACACAGTCTTATGTGATCAGAGAAAGGAAGGTCTTCACCTCATTGTTTGTCCATGTTTGAGTCACTTTTCTTCAACAAAGCAGTAGAAACTAACAGTAGAATTGTTTGCTGGCTGTTATGAAGCGAAGTGGTAGTACTGAAATTGTATGTCACATGCTGTAATGATTCATGCAGTGACTTTTCTTTCCAATTACTACTTGATACGACACATGGTAGACCTCTGGCCGAGCCCAAGATGTGAAGTGATGTCAAGCACCATGCCCTCTCCCGGACTTCTGTGCCGTCTAGAGTAATATTGGCCATGCTCACGTCCAAGGGATAACTAGGGGTGTAGGGGATACTGTTGGGATTTTTTTTAAGTTTTGTGGTGTTGGGGGTATCCTACCGTTAAATTAGAAAAACATGATGGTGACCGGTATATGCGTGCCTTAATCTATCCCGGTGGGCTGGCTTTGGTCGTGTAACGTATGTCAACACAGGTGTGCGTGCCACATTACATTCAGACACGGTGTGGTCAGCTCTCAATCACAGGCTGCAACGAGATGCCTATCATTCTTTCTGGCCAATCAGTGAGCTTAGCAACTGAACTGTCACATTTCCACATGGTGGAACAGTAGCAAATGATACATGTAGAGACTGCTTCACTTTATGCATCCAACTTGAACTGGTCATAAAAAAAATGAAATAACAGTTAAGCTACATTTCGCAGATATCGGGTCCTGTCATAACTAGTACCCAAAAAATCTGTACTAGGGATAGAACTAGTACTAGTAGATACACCCTCTAGTGTGCACCAAACTGAACACACACTATGCGGTGGAAAAGGCCAATAGATCCAGTGCAGTGCTCTGAATGCTTCAGAATACTAACAGCTTTCTGACAATTACATGTTCTCAACTTTGTGAAAACTGTTTGGGATTTTCTCTTCATGGGCCAACTAGTGCACAAATGAAGGTGCATACACACATAAACACTGGCTTTAAAACTATACAACATATTTGGGATGTGGGCCAGGCCTTTAAGTACAACATTAGTGTCCCACATCACAAATACCCATTCGAGAAAAAAAGAATGAAAAAAAGGAAAAAAGTTCCATAAACCTTCTGGAAAGCCTTTATAGAATCATTAAAGCTGTTGTAGCTGTAAGGTATACAAGATACAGTATACATTACATGTATATTGTCAGCAGGTGGCGAAACTTTTTTCAAATCACCTGAGTACTGATCACAAGTCCCTTTTTCCATGCAGATAATTCCCCTCCTGTTCATTCCAGTCGGACTAAAGTGACTCCCCTGAACAATTGCCAGATGATGTGATTCAATTTAATATGAAGACGACTACACACCTGACCCACTGCGGAAACTCGCTAGATTCACTCGTTACTTACTCACCACCTGTCCCAACCCTAGATATTTTAAACATTTAAAATACTGCATAATTCTCCTTCCGTTAGCTTAACAAAAATTCTACATTTCAAAAAAGCATTGTACCGCAGGGCAACTTTATTAATGATCATTTTCGCCATGCTTGACATTCTTCATCAGTTCATAGTCTGACATTCATTAAAAAGACTGCCTTCTAAATATTTATATGCCTCTCAATTGCTTCATCTAAAACTCCAAAGGCTATTTAAATGCTAAGTAGCCCTGTCTTTTTTCCAAGTCTATTTGATTGTCTCCAAACATTGTTTGGATGAGCGTCCATCAAGATCATATTCACGCTTTTGTAACATTTCATTATAAATGTCCACTTGCAAGGCCTTTTCAAAATAAATCTATTTAATGTCCTTCACTGGGGAGCAGGGCTTGTTCATAAAGACCATCCGGACAAAAGCTATCGATGAAGAATTTTCCTTTACACAAACACCATCCGAAACACCTTCAATTTAATCTTCTAAATCCAAATGTTGCCTTGGTAATGACAGCACCATTTATTTGCATTGTGATAAATGTACACAATAATAAAATGCAGCTTCAGGAAACTCATTACCACTCAGTATATCATCTTGACTGCAAGCTACAAAGAGCTCCATTGAAGACCACAGATTAGAATTTCTTCCATGGCAAACATGAGGGCACTTTTTTCCTCTAAGAGGCTACGGGAGTTGACGGTGATAAATGGTAGTGGCAGAGGCACGGCAGCAACCACATGGGGATTGGCACTGTCATCTGTTTTCATTTAGCCAGAGTTTCATAGCACGGTTGCTTTCAAAATGTATGAAGATGCTTACTTGAAAATGTAGAGGCATAATTTTGGTCAAACTCGTTCGTTCAATCAACTTACGCTGTGTATTTTTCAGAGAAGTAAATTAATCTTTGTGCATTCAGTCATTTACTGGCAACGTACCAATAAATCTCCATGAGCTTCAACAAGGCCTCTTTTTTCCTCCACAGATAACGATTCAAGAACATTCAGACATGCTTTCTTCTACGCTCATCTTCATCCCGTGCCTTTTTCATGTGCATTTTAGTCACTAGCAAGTGCATTTGTGTGGTAACAGAATTTAGTGGCTGGTTGTTTCATTATAATGCTAAACTGTATTTCTTAAATGAGAGCAATGCATTAAAATAAAAAAATAAAAATATTTATGTAGCCTCCCGCTTGGATAATAATTGCATGCTAGCTCTGCAACCTTGCAAACAAGTCTTGACTTGTCTTTTTCTGTAATAAACTAAAGATAATATGTTTGTGTGGTATATTAGGATAACCAGTAACACTGAAGTAGGATGCACACTCCAGTGTATGTTGGTAAAATTCGCTGGTATCACAGAAATGTTATTATTCTATCAGAAAACTGGTGCAATTTAATTTGAACAGTAAATATAGGGGAAAGTACCCTTAAGTAAGACCATTGGTATTCTAATTTTCTATTTCTGAAGACAATTCAAGGAATAGAAATTCCCTACCCTACATGTTAGCTGTTTGTACAACTGCTCAATGGGGATCACTCTATTGCGCCGTGCCTGATGTATATGTCTGTTGGGTCATTAGCATGATGTAGAAGGACACTGGTGAGAAATTTCTAAGGATCTCGCAACTTTTCACTGGGAGTGTAACGGTTTACGGTTACATACATTAATGGTTAACATTACATTCTGACATAACTGATATTGACTGATATATATATATATATATATATTTGTATTGAAATACAGAACATCATTAAGCAACAGTTTAATTTTTAAAGTAAATGTTCATCACTTTGAGAGTAAATAATTAATGGTAAACAAGTGTTCCAAAAAAAAAGCACTTCTTAGTGTAAAATTTCGACTATAGATGAGAGTTAACGATTACTCGACCAGTGTACAGATGCCAATACTATGTGATAAATCAATATTTATTGGAGTTGATCCACTTATACATTTCCAAAGTGTTCTAAGTAAAGCTACCAGTGAGTTATATGTGAAATCAACTTAAAGCAACTGCGCTTTCCACTTTAAAAACACATTTAAAAAATAAAACCCAAAAGATAAAAACACATTTAAAAATCTCGGGTTTAAGGCTGATCACATGAATTATCTGATAATTAACTTACTGTGAGATGCAGGTGTTCAGTCTGATCCCGCGGATTCTCGGTGATATGTCCACAAGTTTGAACTCAGATAAAACGTCTAGGAAATGTGGTTTAACACAAGCAAAACCCACAAAGAAGCGAGGAGATATGAGTAGAACAGTGACCTAAACAGGAGTCAGTATCGGTCACAATAACGATACACTTAACTAAAGTCGTCAAAGTTAATTCTGCTGAACGACATATTGATCATCAGTTCGAACTATTAGTGAAACCTAAGAACTTCCATCCTTTCGCCAGCGCCTTGAGGACAACAGCCCGCTTCTCTGCCCTGTCACCTCTTTCAATTCAGTAATTCCGAAGCGCATCACAAGCATTTCAGGAAGCAGCTGAAGGATGAAGTCAAGCACGAGCAGAACACTACCATATCTTTCCTCAGAGGAATCAGTGGTTGGTTCTCTTGTCCGATTCCTGTTTGAAGCGCTGTTTAATTGAGTTGGTGAACCGAGCGCGCACTTGTGAATCACTCAATGAACAAGGGAGAAGGACAGTGTTCAATGTTTTATTCAAACAGAAATTGATGTAAAATAAGATAAGATTGAGTCCTACACAGAGTGTTAAAAGAATAGTTCTATTAATTGATTGAATCAACATGTTCGACTGAATCGAGTTGTTCAAACGAATCGAACACTTAATCCCTAAGAATGCGGGAACACGGGAACTGTTCTTCAGCACCAGGACCTCCTCAGTTAAATTATTTCTAAAAGTGTGTCTTTATTGCCTGAATATCTTCTGAAAATTCTGAATTTTTGCTAAGATCTCATTTAAATAGGAGTATAAACTAAAATCTGCTTTAAAATTATGCTTGAACGCTAGCAAAAAGTGTTATTAAAAGGCCATATATTTACAGTTGGCGGCTTAGCGCCACCTTGTGGTGATTAGAAAAAGTGGTGTTGCCAAAAATTTTACCTGGACTAAAATTTAAATTGTCTCACTTTAATCAATACTATACAGTTCACATTTTTATATTAAATTGTGTCTATACTATTGAGATTTACCAGGGTACCCAGATAACAATCAAGCATGCATCAACATCCTTTTGCTCATTTAAATAAAGTTTAGAGCCATGTTAATTTCACTGCTTTGGCGACACACAATAATATTTAATATAAAAAGACTGATTTTGACTGTTGAACAAAAGTCTGGTAAAAGCATCAGGAAGAATGACAACAAAATCAAGCTTTATTGATCAGAGGTGAAGGGAATGCTCCACACATCCCCAAAAACAACATCTGCCGTCAAACAGGGTGGTGGAAAACAATGAGTGAGAACAATGTCCTGGAAATTGGTCATGCATGCAACCAAAACACCTACATGGGAAAAAGGTGGCTCAAGAACACATCCGGAACCTCAAGTGGCCTGGTAAGTTTGTTTAAAGGCCCTGAAGGTTTGAGTGACTACATATCAACCTAACGACTTGTACCTCCAAAGAGGTGTGGAACAGAATCCCTCCTGAGATGTGAGCAAACCTGGTCACGTTTGGCCTCTGAGAGCTTAGCCACCACTAATTTATGTTTTGTTAAAGGGTTAAACATTTATTTCATTCATTAATTAATTGTTTTACTAACCCGCTTATTCTCTTTTTGGGGTCACAGGTTTATTTTTTTCTCTTGCTGTTTAACGAAATCTATCTTTACACATATACTGTTCTTTATTTTGTACACAGAGATATTTCATTCTACATCTAATGGTTGCTTAAACAATGAAATGCCTCTAATTTATTTAGTAAAAGACTGTAATGGTCTGGACAGACACTGTGGATGTCCGATCTAAGATCAGCAGCAGATATCGCGTGATTCATGCTCATGGGCTTTGTTGCTAATAGGGGGAGACGGGGTAAGACGACCCCTGGGGCAAGATGACCACTCTCATGACCAAAGTTGGCACAAAATCTCATCTCAACACTTTTGATGAATGGCTGTGCACTTCTTAATTGTCACTTCATCTAAGCGTCAACATCTGTGATACAAACGGTGACACGATGTGTTTGTAAGTGTTAATTATTTATTTAGGGGCATATGCTTTCGTTTTAAGATTCTAAAGAAAAAACTAGTACCTTGTGATAAACATTGAAATGTATGGAACGATTCAATTGCGGTTGAACCTGTATAAAATATAATAAGTTATTAGAAAATGTGCGTTTAAATGCTCATTTAAAACATATTAAACATCCACAGCTCTTGTGTCCTCAGCACTTTTATAAAATGCTGTCAGAGTCTCTGCGCCCACCTGCTGAGATATTAATGGGTTGCAAATCCAAGTTTTTCAGTCAGACACCAATTTTCTCAACTCAGTTGGCTTTACATTAAAACAAGATCAGCAATAATTGACTACAAGATCCTAGAAATCTAATTTATAAGAACCATTTCCTCACTTGTCACTCAAAGCGCTTTCAACTGCCATCAGAGGGATCAAAGAGTCAATGAGAGAGGAATTCAAGACGGTTTTTGAAGAAGGAGATCCGGTCCCAGCTGTGCTCTTTTGGATTTGCTATTTGCCTAATGGTTGGGATTGGAGGAACTGTTTGAAAGGCTAAACTGTTTTTGATTGACAGCTAGTCAAGAGCTTTTAAGGAAAATTGTAGGAAATTTTAAAGAAAAGGGGGTAGATGCCATGTAAACGTTTACTCTGAGGGGCAAGGCTTGTATTAGCGGTCTTGAACATGTGGCATGTCCTGGATATCTTGAATTTGAAAGGACAATCTATGGGATTTATGCTACTGATGTTTCTGATGGGCCTGACTGTTAAAAGGGAAACCAAGCATATGTGCATTCTATTATTCATAAAATTCACATAAAATGTGAATTTTTGAACCTGGGAGGAAGTGAACAAACGTGTCACTTCCTCCCAGGTTTACAAATAATGCATTTTAAATCATTTCAGTCATTCTCCATATTTGCTGAGAGCACCTTTAGCATAGCTCAGCATAGATCATTGAAACTGATTAGACCTTTACAGACTGAGAATGCACCTAGTCTGGTATAAAAATTGAATTTTCACTGAACTTATTTTATTTATTTATTTATTGGTGGAAGAATGAAACCAAAATCAAGCTTTATTGACTAACTTAACTGAAATGTTTAGAAAAACTTGAACACGAAAACAGCATCTCAGAGTGAAACAAAGTGGTGGAAACCTTGTGCTTAGAGGGTGTTATTGTGGCTCAAGATAGTAAATAAAAAATAACTCAAAGATGAATGGGTCCATGTATAATCAAATCTTGAGTGAGAACAAAGTCCAGAGATTTGAACAATTACATATTGGTAAATTTCTGTATATGTTATGTTTTAAATAGGAAAAACATTGTGTTAATTTAAAAACTTTGCAGATTTTGGCCATTTTTTTGGTTGTTTGTTTGTTTACTACGTCACAATTTGCTCTAATAAATGACCTTTATACGTTTTTTTGGCAATGCTTGATGTAACTTTTTTGTTCAACCCCAGCATTTTTTTTTTGTAATTGTTTTTGTTTCAAAACAATTACAATTGCACGTATTGAACTGCATTTTTTAACTGTTTTTCTGTTTTAAAACAAAAATGTTGAGACAAAATAAAAATTCATAACCCCCCCCCCCAAAAAAAAAAAAAATCAAAAACAAGGTTAAAAAAAAATTACAAACAGGCAAATCTATCCTAAACCTTAAACTGTTACAAGCACTTTTTGAGCCATGGTGCTTTTTTGTGCCAGAACTTCCAAGGGTTATCTCTTCTTTTCACCAGATGGTACTGATTTAGGGTCTGTAAAATGAAACCGAAAGATGCATTTTCTCACATTTTAATTTGAATTACCATGCAAATTATGTGTCATAACTCTGTAACCAAACATATTAAAGCTATAACCTTTTTGAAACCTAAAAATTATATATGAACTCAAGATTAAACAATAGCTGGGTCATCATACTTATTTAAAACCGGTGCATACAGCGAGGGTTAATGTGTGCTAAAAATGCCAGCTGCGATTCTAGAGTATGAATAAAATGGTTCAAAGCCAGAGAAAAAGGAAAATTAGCCAAAAGTAGTTTTTTCTTTTTCCATAAGGTCTAAACTGACACACTCCTCACAGTTTGACAGCATGGAATTCCATCGTTCTGGTGTGTATTTTAAATGTTTAATCCATATGCACACGTATAAATACATTAATAATATTTTATTAATTACTATTAGTAATTTTAAACCACTAAAATCTTGTATACTTTAAAGTATTACATGTGCATCTTTTACATGGATGTTTTTTTTTTCAGAGCACACATGGAACGTCATGAAACCGAATTAAAATTTAAATAAAAATGTGATTTCCATTGGAAAAGATTAACATTTGAAAGCACTCCATAAGCAAATATACATTATATTACATCATGCATTAGTTTTTTAACTGTTACATCTTAAGAATAAGCTACTTTTCTTTTTCATAGTAAAGCTCTATAATTGAGAATGATGTGTGACAGATATTTGAATGTACAAATAAAAACACAACCATTACATGTGTTCTCAATAATGCCAGAGTACTTTAGCCACACAACAATGTGTAACAAAAACACATTTTACATAAACCATCTCTCTTTCAGAACATGATCTCATGTATACCAACATCTGGCAAAAATAAAGCGCAAAAGCTCATGAATAATGAAGAATTTCTCATAGGATAAGGACGTGCCGTCTCATGAATTATTACAAACCAGAATTGGCTTCATTTTAGGCTCGTTTTCCTTGTGATCAGGATTTCTTTGGATTGCAAATCTACAAAGCCATTTAGTCGTTCAAATAAAAAGCATTGGGGTACTGCAGTCTTTCTGAGGCGTGGATTGAATTCTGCAGCTCTTCTCAGTGAGTAATTCTGCAAATTCAGAAAGTACAGCATGTTTGTGACCTGAAATATATTACTATATATTTATAGACATCTATTAAGAGTTTGATTGTCTCTAAAATTAGCAATTAATCAAACAATTCTATTTCCAGATTGTTCCCATTTTTTTTTTCATTTTAAAGTTTGTTTTTAATCTGAAAAAACAACACTTTCAGTGCATTTTATTCAATGAAGCAAAGAATACTCAGATGCAATCTTAAGTACAACATAAGCCAAACTTCACTTTTACACATTTACATGTTCCGAGTTAAAATATTTACGTAATAGTTTACAATTAGTTTTGCCAAACAAAAAAAAAAATAACGTTTTCAACAATCCATTTCAAATAAAGCTAAACGTTTTAAATAGTCAATTCCGAGCTATAATGCATTTGCATAATTGAAGATTAGCAAGCTTAAATAATGTAGCAAAAGCTTCACAAACATAAACTGAATTTGCGTTTGTCTACAGAGCTTGAAAACTCATTGCATGGAGTACAACAGAAAAAAGGATTGACACTAAAAGAAAAGCATTCTCTGATAAATGCAATAATATTAAGTCAAACACATCCGAAAGCAACTAGTAGATCCAGAATGGAGCCAGTGACTTCAGCCGTCAGTGTTCCCTCTATGCCTGAGCTCAACAGTTATGCACTTTTACAAGCAGTTATGAAATACACAGTAAGTGATGCACGAATGAACAAATGCTCATGGAGAACAGTAGATGAACAAATACATTTCCAAACGCTTTCCTACTTTCTTTAAATATTGTTTGTGTGCGGACAAGAAACATGTTTGAGTCATTGGTCGCATTACAAAAAAATCCCCAAAGTGTTTAACTTGCTTTATAATGCTCTCTGCCCACGGCAGACTCAAGTATTTGCATACATCACCTCATTACAGCATGAGCCACTGATTTGAAGACTTAATTATGTCCAAAATACCAGTCATTTCAAACCGGAATGGAACCGAGTGATTTCACTTCTATCCTAAGGTCCATTGCTCTCCAATCTGACACCTCCATGAGATCAGAAATAGTTATGTTTGGGGGTTTTTTTTATGAATTGGGTGTATAATCTTGCCACTATGCATTTCTCAGATTCCCTTTTGAGTGAGAACCTTTCGATTTACATTTTATTTCAAATTCACCCATTTCATTTCAAACGCAATCACCAGAATGAACAGGTTTAATGGTCAAAGAACGATGAGACCTGAGAGAAGAATGGAATCTCAAAAGACTTCATTCAAAAACATTTGGTTTCTGGAGGTTTAATAAGACGAGGTCGAAATTTCCGTTGTGGAGTGCACTAAATGTTTATCAAAGATAAAAGAAAAAACTAACGAGTTTCTTTACCAAATAAATACTAAAGAATTCAGAGAATAAAATTGATAATAGTACATTTGAAGGACAAGTCGCCATAGCTGCTTAATGAAGCTTGAACCAGTCCGGCACCCGTGGTATCGTGAAAGGTGTGAATCCCGAAACCAATCGTCATTTCCCATCCTTCTTCCTCACTATCCAACTCTCTTCCTGTCTACCCAATGTCCTATCCGTTCAAAAAAATAAAAATAAAAGAAGCTTGTACTGCCACATTCAATTCGGTACACAAACATTTGCTATTTGTTTAACTCGTTATATAAAAATCCTTAAGACTAAATAGCATACCTTTAAATATTTATTGGACTAGCAAAATAATAAACACACGCTTGAAAAAATACAGGGGAGGAGGTTGCACCATTTTAAAGAGGACTCAAACCTGAAATAAAAGATAGATTTCACACAAAAGCAAACTGTTAAACTAAAGATATCTGCTTTCCACTGACTGCATTCTCAATCAAGTGAAAAAATATTCAAACATTTCGTTTGGAACAATCAAGCTGTTACCAAACTGTAGGAATTTCTTTTGGGCCTTTATAAACCGAGCAAGTCACACAGCAGTAAACTCTCCTCTCATTGGTCAGGGAGCAGTCATTTATGCTCCAGGGTTACTCATTCCATGCAAATAACATTAATGCATGTATCCAAAGTGACTTACATTTCAAGCAAAGAACACATTTGGTCAGGAGTTTGAACCCATGATAGTTGTGTTGCTCTACTGCCTACTACTGTTCGATAATCATGAGAAACTTCTGCATAAATAGTACTTTTTTTCAACTGGGATGAGACTCTTGAGCAATGAACATTCCCTAAACGACCCGAGGGAAGCCACAATCATAAGTGATTTCTAAGATCACCCTAAAGCCTCCGGTGTACGAATATGAAGAGGATGACTTCCTCCACTGGTTCCTTACAACAGATTTATGAATGATTATTTAATGTACTGGGATTTTCACCCATGACGAGACTTCGGATGACTGAAACAGAGTGGTTAATGCTGCATGGATGAGGCGTAGAAGGAACACTGAATAATTCACTCTCGTCACATCAACACATCCACATCATCACTGTGATCTTCCTCCTCTGTGACTTTGAGAGAAAGGACCTCCTCGTTCTGGAAGAGGCCGCTCAGTCTCTCCTTGCGAGCCTGTCTCTGCTCCTTCAGCTGCCGCTTACGTAAAGCTTTCTGCTGCATTTTCCTCTGCTTGGAGCGTTTCTAGAAAACATGATGATGGTGGTAGCATTTGTGAACAGCCTGAATACAAGGTTAGAGACCCAACGACTAGTCTGAGAGGAAATCAACACTAGTTTACAACTCAATAACACAAATAAAAAACACAGACACGCACACTTCCCTCATTTAAAAGGGCAACATTTCGCAAAATCAACTTTTTTGACATTCCAAGCATCTTTTAGTGTAATTCCCACATCAAAAACATGCTTCAAGTTTACAACTCTATGTTCCTTGCAAAGCCCATAGTTTTTACCTCCACCCACTAATTAATCAGATTAATCATTAGTTCAGCTCATCTCGAACCAAATTGGGTACGCTGACCCCGGAAGTCAGAGCAGCAGACCCGCGATGAAAGAGAAAGTGTATTTTCTGTCGATTGTAATATAAAAGGCGCTGGGGTTGGGTGATGTCAAGCAATTTTAAAATCGATGATGTCCGTCCCAAAACTTAGACTTTTTAACAGACCCAATGTTACATTATTGACTAATAGTGATGCAGCAATGTTAGCGGTTTTGCTAACTAACCCAGCATGGCACAAAACACCTGAAATCAGTTAGTAATGTCTACGAAACACCATTAGAAAGAATAAATACAATCACACGTTCAAACCCCTACAATATTACAAAGATCAAAACTACATTACCCATGATTCCCAAATTACAAGTCCCTGGACAGGTCGCCAGTCCATCGCACTCATACATTCACACCCTATAGGGAATTTAGATTATTCAATTAACCTAATCGCATGTTTTTGGGATTGTGGGGGAAACCGGAGTACCCGGAGGAAACCCACGCAAGCACAGAGAGAACATGCAAACTCCTTCCAGGAAGGTCACCGGTGAGCCTCGAACCGATAACCTTCTAACTGGAAGGCCACAGTGCTACCCACTGCGCCACCATGCCGCCTAAGTGCTAATATAGGGGGTTCAAATATTAATCATGACTAGAGATGTTCCGATACCATTTTACCCCTCCCGATACCGATACTTGGGCTCAGGGTATCGGCCGATACCGAGTACCGATCCGATACCTGGGTGTGTATCTGTATATACATCTGTAGATACTACTAGCCCTGTATTAATTGATACAGGAATCGAAATGAATTTTATGCATTTTATAATTTAAAATAAATTATTTTATGCTGTGCTCCAGATATACTCAATATGGCAATGACAATAATCAATATGGACATGAAAAAAAATTAAGACATACCCTATCTTTGAAATGTGGATACAAGAGAGTGGCAACTGCATACAAGGGCTCTTCCTCGATGGTTGTGAATCGTTTCTTGACGGCCTCAAGAAGAGTGTTTGCTAGAAAAGCTAGCGGGCATAACTAGGTTATGTTTATGAAAATGGTATCGGATCGGTACGTGGACTCAAATACTCACCAATACCGGATTTTTTTTTGTGGTGTCCGCAGCGTTTTCAATACTGGTATTGGAATCAGAACAACTCTAATTATGACTGCTTACAAATTGCATAATAGAGACATTTTAAATTCATAGATAATTCCATAACAAGATGCTACTCTTTCATATTTATTCTTTAAGATTAATTTTATTTTGTTGATTTCAAACCCATCTTAAATCTTGTCAACTCTCCATCTGCATTCCTTGAAATAGATCTAAAAATTAAATAAGGGGCCATCCACGGCCGGCTAAAAATTTGACTAACCACACGACAGAGATTAAAGCCACCGAATGGCAAACTTAAACAACTCTTGGCAGACACAACCTTCTTTCTTTGCCTACATGTCATGTGTCAAGTCAAATGTACACCCAAACTCGATTATTGCAAGGATCACTTGCAACAAAGCGCATTGCTATAACAAGTGAGTAAACAACAAGCCAATCAGTTCAGTTTTCAGACAAAATACTGCATAAAAAATAACATTAATAAAATAAAAATACGTTTCTTAAAATAATTTGTACCTTTGAGTCTCGTATCCGCTCAGCAGCAGTGGCCAGGTTTCCATCACTGTGTGCACGGCTGATGTTCGTAGAGGAGTTGGAACCAGTGGAAGTGCTGCTGCTGCTGCTGCTGCTCACCATACTGGCATTGCTGCTGCTGTGCGCACTCACTCCGCTGGTGCTGCCGCTGCCAGCTACGCTCCTCTTCCAGCTGTCCCGAGCCATGCTAGCACGCTGACGTGGACCATGCTCACGGATGTAGCTCCTCACCTGCGGAGGCATTCAAGACCTTTGCTAAGTAGATAAAACTCTGGGCTCATATCACAACATTTCATTGGCTGTTGTGGTTTATAGGCTCACGATGGTTAAGCTTTTACCTGTTTCAGTTTTTCATCTGTGAGGCAGTTCAGTTCAATGATGAACTCGCTGTCCGTCGGCAATATCTGTGCGCTTGGGTCGATTATTTTAATGATATCAAGCTGCTCCCGAAGCCCCATCTCTGTGCTTACTTTTCGGCTGAGGTATTCAATATATTCAACCTGAAAAATACAATTTAAAAGGTGACCTCACATAACCAACAACAAAAATTCCAAAACACATACAGTGTCAAATCTTGAGCTCAAACTAGCTGAACCGAAATTCTACTCAAAATTATTATTCAAATCAAAAACATTAAATCTATGGAGTTACATGTTTACTAACTATTGGTGATCCCCTTGTGAACTTTTGAGATGAATGAAAGCAAAATTTATTATAAATACAGCCTTTTTAGACAATTAAGACCTATACCATACTCAGCTCTTTGGACAAACTGCAATAAATAAGTTAGAAAATCTACAAAATAGAAATCACAGTAAAGAAAAAACTATTGCATTCAAGCTATCTAAAAATGTAAACAATGCACTTTTGACATGAAATCTAACACAAAATGATGGACTACTTAATTTTGCAACTTTTAAAAATGCTGTTTTATAAAGAGACACGCTACTGTTATATGTCTAACAATGGCTACGGCTGACATTTTTTGTGTGTTTTTTTTTTCAGACATATCTGCATTTGTTACATGAAAAACAACATAAAATGATTGTTTTCATAATTTTAAAACCGTTGTAAATGACAAAACATTCTTTATTTGGGGTTGCTATGGCAACCATCTTTGTTAAACGTCCAAATGTGCCAGCTCGCTGGGTGCAGGCTGAGCAATCTGTCTCAAGCACACTCGATATGAAGAGTATTGGAAAATTAAGACCTTTGTAAATGTATTTAAGACCTAGAACAGCAGGATTAATTAAATGTAAGACTTTTAAGGCATAAAATTTGGTGCATTACATTTTAGACTTTTGAAGACCCCACGGAAACCCTGTAAATAGTCATTTCAGAATAAACATTCTGATCGATGAAATCTACCTGTTCATCATTAGTCATGGCACTCCAGGGCAGTTCGTCCAGATTTCTGTGTGGTTTATTTTTTCTTTTGGAAACAGGGCAGGGTGAGCTGGGCACACTGGGTATGATGTCTGACAACACATCGCTGCCACTGGCTATGTCACTGCCTGGTAACTAAGCAATGAAACAAAAACAAAAAAAAAATTATTAAAAGATCCATTAAAAGATATATTTTTAATTGTGCTTTCTTATACAAGAAGGCAACCCTTACCTGCCATTCAAACTCACTGTCAGACCAATCCCAGTAAGTACTGATGGAGGATGACACATCGCTGCAAACGCTTCCTTCTGGAAAAAGGTCAAAGGAAGCCAGTTCCTGATCATCCAGGAGGGAGTAACAATCATCTTGATCACCCACGGAAACAGAAGAGATGAGTTCCTCGCTGCACTCAGAACTGGCAACACTCGTGCCACAGGAAGTCAGGTTCCATCTGCAAAAATATAATCTATGTTAGTCTGAAAGCATTTTTTTGTATTGTTTGGGTGTCAAAATAATTAAATATTACATTTTTGTTATGGTATAATCGCAAAGATATTTAAGAGGAAAAAATGCAGTAGCATACCTGCTGCTGTGAAAGCGGTTTAAAGGGTCTGTCCGGTGACAGGAGGACAATTGACACCCAAAGTCACTCACATCCAGCGTGGCATCCTCACTAAAGTTTCCTCGCTGAGAAAGCAGTAGAAACGGCTCTTCAGGGGCAAGAAACTTCTCGTAGACGTCCTCGGACATCTGGAAGCTTTTAAAAAAGGAAAAGACCTCAATATCACAGGTAGAAAATTCATAAAATCAAGCAAGACCATAGGGCTGGCAATTTGACCTAAAATCAAAATCTCATATTTTAACTCATATTGTAATGATTATTTTGTTTATTTAATCATAGTTCAAGGACATGTTCTGTACAATTAATATGGTCACATATTACAAGTAAGATATATTTGTATGAAGTGTATAGTCGATATCAAAAAATAAATATTTAATTAAAAAAGCGAAGGAAATGGAGCGGGGTCACGTGACTCCACGAGGAAAACGCTTGAAAAATTGACCTGGTAAAACGTGAACGAAACGTGAATTACAATTTCTGAATTTTAATTCCATTTAAATTAATTGTCTGGCCCTGATAGGCCAAGATTTTTTGAGCACATGGCTATATACTAAATATACAGTGTATATTCTGCAACAAAAAACTGAGTTTATCTAGAAAAAACACGCACGCGCACTGGGGTCATTTCTGGCAAGAGGAGTATACACTTAAATGTGATATATCTTGTTTCTCAGATTAGTTCTCGAGATTAAGATTAGGGTTTATACAAATATCAAGGTATTTTAAAAAGATATTCACTTGCATCTGGTCAAACCCTGATTGCTTTTCTGATAGCAAAATAAATTAACAAATAAGATACCTGCATGCATTTACAAGTTTCGAGCTATAAACAACTCAGAGAAAAGTAATTCCTAAACGTATGTTCATAAAAAATATAAAACGTCGTCGTTTAACAGCAAAGAAAAGTTGCGTTGGTATTTTCCTTCTCCGCCGCGCTACAAGCAGGCCTTGCTAACATGCTAACAGGTTAGCTTGCGCCACAGCGCGTCTCATTTAGCCGCTATATGAGGCTGAGATTAGGCCTTTCACAAAGCCCCCCGCTCTCGATTGGAAGTGATAATACATCCACATTTGATGCGAATACGTGTGAACATTCATTGCATCATTAAATTCAATCCATTATTAACGCTGTTGCATTCATGTTGAGCCTAAGCGATTAACGTTACGTTACCACGTAATCACACATCTTAACCTCACTTGGTTAACTTAACGTTACATAACTGCTCTTTAAATATTATAACATGGTTAGATGTCTCTTTGTACTTCGAACATACCTGTCGTCTGTCTATTTTAAATGTTTAATGTCCTCTTCCTCGTTTTGCTGTTTTTCTCAAATGTTGTCATAACGTTATTTTTCTCCTGCTTCCTGTGTAACACTCAGCGTTCTTGAGCTCCCTGTTGCCACCTATTGGCCATTTAATTTGTTATTTTAGTCTTAAACCTTTGTAATTTGTTTACAAGTGTTAATTTATTGAAACAAGATATGTGAAAACAAAAAATACCATGACCTGTATAATGGAATTTTGTATGGGTAAAAAAAACCTTTTTGTTATCATTTTACTAAATGAGCCATAAAACACACCACACACACACACACACACACACGCACACACACACACACACACACTCTCACACTCTCTCACACACACACACACCCACGCACACGCACATCAAATAAATATTTTAAAATATTTATTCAAGTACTAATGTATCAAAAATTAACAATACCTTGTATATTACCTACTAGGGCAAGAAATAGTGACAAACAAAAAATAATCACAACAAAATATTTATTGTTCACTAGATATGAACAAACGTTCCATTGTGCAGCTTTGATGTTTGCCAAAGCAAGTGTAGAAGGCAACAGCTGATAAAAGTAGTGTCCAATTTGAGAAAATACTTAAGAAATAACAACACAGATCCTGAGGACATTCAGAGGGCATTTGTTTTAGAAATAGCATGAGAATGAAAATGGCACAGAGTAGGTATATACTGAAATATATGTTGGAACAGTAAACATTATTATCACAAACAGTGAAATTATTTAGCAGTCTTGTATTTTGAGAACACTTTTCTTCTCTACATCATTCATTTCTTTCAAAATGAGTGAAACGTTATAACGAAGCTCTTGGAACTTGGTGACTGGAACCTGGAATTGGAAGGAAAAACATATTCAATCATAAAATTATTTTTAAAACAACCAAATGTCTACTAAATAAATGTATACATTTTATAGGGCAGCACGGCGGCACAGTGGGTAGCACTGTTACCTTTGAGTGAGAAGGTTTCTGGTTTCCTCCACAATCCCAAAAAACATGCATCAAGTTTATTTAATAATCTAACTTCCCCTTTTTTGGGGGGGGAATTTGTGTGTACCCCTGTAAAGCACCAGCAGACTCTGGGACCCCGAAGTGAACAAGTGTGTAAGAAGATGAATGACAGAATGTATATATATTTCATAAAACAAAGTTAAAAAATGTGCACAATTCCCAAAAAACTTATGTTTGCATGTTTTATTTTGGTAAAAGCATATAGCCCATTGAGTGCCATTAACGGCAAAAACATGCTTTGAGTGAACCGAAGAAGCTAAACTGCCCTTTGCAGTGAATAGGGAATGTGGCTTTACAGTGGACCACCTGTCCCTGCTTTGCACTAATGTGAGAACTTTATGAACTTGATGAGGATTAAGCTGGTACAGAAATTTGTAGGGGTGGACTTGTTTTGATGAATGGAAATGGAACATGAAAAATATTAAACAATATTTAAAAAAATACATTTTAAAAGAATGTCAATGAAAAAGTTTACTTCAAACTTTTATTAATACTGTTACACCAATTAAACTAATAATAAACAATCAAATTAGAAAATAATTGTCAACATTACCTCAAATTGATGTGTTTGACCGTTTGACAGCTTCATCTGCATGAGAATGGAAGGTTGTAAGGCTCTGGAGAGGGAACTAGAAAAAACGCAAAAATATATATTTATATTTTATAGAACTGTTTTAATGTCTGTTATGAAGTATTAATTAAAAGTTGTGTACGGAAAAACAAATTTTCTGATATTTTTACCATGTTACACCATGCTGTTCCCTGTATTCATGCACATTTGTGTAATTCTATGTAAATGGATTAGAATTTAAAAATACTGCAACCTCTGCCCAAATCCCAGCCCACTAACCAATCAGGTTAACTGCTCCTCCCGTACCAGTTTCCAGAACTAACCGGAAGATGTCATTTGTAATGGCAGAGAAAAACTTCTTAACATCAGGTTTTTTAGCAGTGCTCTGTTCTGAAGCTACGTAGAGTTCTGACTGCCTGCTAAAGTTTGCACTGAAAGTGGCGTGGCAGAAGCAACGGAAAAGAGTAATTAATCAATTTGAAGGACAAAAATAAAAGTTAATTCAAAGATGTTTGACATTTTCTAATTAAGTTTAGTGGTAGTTTAATGAGGTCCAACTTTCATCCTTAAGCCTTTGAAACTTTATATATTATATATTACCTTTATAGAATAATGTCAGCATCACAGTAACATTCTTTGATCATTGCTACTCACATTCCCAATCTAAACTTATATTTAAGTTTATAAAGAGAATAACAAAACCGAGTTGTTGGAAGATGGGTGAGAACCCTGGCAAGACTGCTTGCCACCTCTAAATGCGAAAACCAATATAAAGACATCTAAAAAGTTCAAATTGTTATATGTTTAAATCCTCACTTTCTAAAGTTTTGTTCCTAATATTGACAGCTCCTCAATTTCCCCTTTTCCTCAATAACTCATGAATAACTCCATAAGCTCCAATTATACTTCCAAACACATTTATCTCCATTCTATGAAAAACTACATTTGTGAACATTTTGATATACAACAGTTCTATAAAACAAGAATAGTTTACCAGTGTTTCCCTTACCATTATATTAGGGGAGCGCCTCGCCCCCCCAACGGCACCCCCCGCCCCCCTTGAAGGTCAAGTTAATTTTATTTTATTTTCGTCGAAAAACGACAGAAGTAATTTATATATAACAGGTCTTTGCTTTTTTCTTTTATTAAACTAAATAGCATTACCGGTATGTTATTTATACGATGGCATGTAATTTCTGTCTCAACGTTTGAGCGTTTACAATTGTCCTCCGTATCGCGCACAGCGGAGTTCCGCCCCGATGCGCGCACACACACACCCATCAGCAGACAGAGACCGCGCGTTAAACGCTCACAAGGTGGTGACGAGGACAGCACGTGTTCTGCTGCGAGCAGCAGCCGGTGTAGCTTTCCTACTCCGAATCAAAGTACAGAAAAGAGCCCAAGTGCTGCATGTCTTGCCCCTGACAAGCAGCAAAAGTCTAGCCACCACAGAACGACAGGTTTTGACCCAGCTTGGCTGTCAGAGGGGAAATACTCCCCCTGGCTGTACAAGACTGATCTTGGTAAATAAGTAAATACACACAAGCATGAATCAACGAATTGATAAATAAATTGCTTAATTAATAGCTAGCTAGTTAGTTATACAATGGCATTTCCTGCTTTAAACTATCACTATGTTAAGTTGATTTTTACTGTTTTAAAGCCTAACAGTTAATGTATTTACAGGTCAAAACAGACATTCGCAATAGGCTGCAAGGGGACCATCTTGCAGCCTGCATGCGGATCTCAATAAATGGGCCAGAAGTTTCAGACTATCCATACCAAGATGCTCTGGAAATGTTCTTTCAGAAGCCCAGAAAGATACACTGCAGTGACAAAAGCTGCACACTTTGTGAATAATTAACATATTAAAAGAAATCTGATGTTTAGTGTTTAGTTCAGTGTACAGTTGTTTAGTTATTGTACAGTAATTGTTCAGACATTATAATATATTGGTATACTGCAATTAAAAGAAACATATAAACACTATTAAGGGTTTGTGGGACCACAACCCCCCCCCCCCCCCAGGCCATGATCCTAGGGGAAACACTGTTTACCTTGTTGAAATGGCAACATCAACTCTCCATTTAAGCTCCTCAATCTTTGCCAGACTCGGACCTTGATGTTTGTTATCAACATTCACAGAAGATTGTCTGAAAAATGTATTTAAAAATTTAAGGTATAAACAAAATACAATGTTGTAGCCAGGGTGTTTTCCAACAATATAATAGAAGAAAGCAACTATAAACTAGTGTTTGCTCAACCCATACCTGCTTCCAAAGACAGCACTGGCTATGACTGCAATGAATTCTTCAGAAATCCTGTGAGTTAAGAAAAATCTACAATTATACACAAACCACTTCCATAATCAGTTTTAGCAGATAAAACAAATCTGCGTTACCGAAGCGCTCTGAGGTCATCAGCGAAAACCTGAAACAAGCAGAAAATTATGCTATTTATTCAATAAATATTTTTTTGGGGGGGGGGGGGGGGGGGTGATTGCAAACCTCTTGTTTTAAAGAAGGCAGACACAGAGCTTCCTTCAGAAGAGCATATAGTCCAGCCATCACATGGTTGAAGCTCTCTTCTGGGATTATAGCGCTCTCTGAAATCTCCCTCACAGATTCACAGGAGTCCTGGCCCTCAATAGCATTCATCACAGCTGAGACAGAATACAGGACATAAAAGAGAGAAAAAATACAGTATTAAATACAATTAAATTGTATAAATAAGACAAAAGTCACATTAGCTGTGTATGTTCTTTAAAAAAGTCCTTCAATGCAGTAACTTCGGTTTGGCCCCTTTATACCTTACATTAAAAGCTCATTTGAATCACATGATCACTTTTCTAAACACGTGGTGCCAGACACAGTAAACAAGTTACAATGATACTCAGCACGTTAAAGTGCAATAATACAAATTAAATGTAGGTTACATGCCAAAGTTGATATTTAACGTAACGTTAATACAATATTAAACTAAACATTTATTTCAGAAATAAGAACAGTTAATTGTTGAAAGAACAAGAAGGGGAATTACTCATTTACTTGTAATATACATTTAATATATATATATATATATATATATATATATATATATATATATATATATATATATATATATATATATATATATATATATATATTTGTTATTAAAAATATTCTTATTATTATATATGTTATTTGACCATATCATATTATAAAAAAACGACTAAACAAAAGAAAAATTTCCAAACAAACTAAATATAACAGGCTAATAATTCGCTAAAATGCTATCATCTACAACTTTAAATTGCTGGTCACGAGTTTATGGAGCAGTTTTCACGTTAGATATAATCGTTTGACGTTAAATAGAGAGGTAACGTTTAACGTAAAACTCACCTTTGAGTATCTGTGTGAAGGTCTCTCTGCTCACGTTTTTTAAATGTTTGCATAGTACCTCCACTTCAGAAGGTATTCTGCCTCCAAATAAACTTACTGGATCACTCATCTTTACAAAAAAAATTGCATTACGTTTACGTTACTGCTTATTTTTCGTGCTTCTTCCTTATCTACTTCTTCTTGGGATTTTTTACGTGGTGGATAAAGGATCATTAGAGCGCGCGCCACCTAAAGGCTTGGTTGATGCCTCAACACATTTAGTTCGGATGGTGTCTCCAAAATCGGTCCAGGGGATTACGGAATTTATTTTGTGCCCATAAAACGAACGCAATCCCAGATAAAACGAACAGAAATAAATTGATTACAAAGAAAAAAAAATAACTTGAAAACAAAAAAAATATCAGGTAAATACAGTTCCTTAAAAATCAACAGTGATTTTAAATACACTCCATTCTTTGTTGGTTTCATGTTCAGCTTCAGTTTCTCGTCTCAGAGTTTGATTACGCTCTCAGCATCTACGCTCCCCAAAATATTTTGTTACATGACAGTCATGGAACAAATGTAACCGCAGCAAAAATAATATATAGAAAAACCATTGGACAACAGAATTACAGGAAAAAAAGATTGACTCGGGCATGTCTGTTGTGGAAAATAAAGACAATCAAGCTTAATGTGTATTTCAGCAGCAGCAGTAGAATACGTACTTTTATTTATTCTGTAATACTCATTTACATTTTAAACCAATGTCCTGCCATCTCAGTAATAATGTGGAAATCTTCTGTAAACCTAAGAGCATCACTTCTTCTAAAGGCAGTTTAATGATCTGTAGAAGAGGAAGCAGATATTTGTTTTACTCATTTCCTTTGGTTTCATTTCCCCTGATTAATTACTCTAAGTGTGTTCTGTTAATGACAGCTAATAGTTTTTCCCATCAACAACATTGTCAGAGGCTTACAAAACTTGTTTTCTCATAATGCACACTTTCTGCACATTATGAGTCTTCAGAGGGTTTGACAATCACTTAATAGAAAAGATGTTAATGGACTGTAATTTGCTGCTATTGCCTGATATGGTATGGTGAATCCAACCTCACCCATCTCCTTTCTCATTAGGACTAACGCGTAGTAAAAATAAGCGTGATTAAAATGCAAGTAAAAGAAAGACTTTTCTCAAATATAATTGGCATCGCCATAATCGGTGTGGAACTGTACAGTTCTTTAATATATAAAATGGACGCCTTTAACAACGTTAATATGATGACCTGTTACGCAATCTACACAATCTCAATCATGAAATATAACTAAAGTTTGATGGAGACAGCTGCTTTTTTCTAGATTGAAGAGAAGTTTACTGTTTGATACTTAGTTTCCTGTAGCTTTAGTTTCATAGTAAAACTAGTCAAATTGATTCATAAAGCACATGTCTTAAGGAGAGCTGCCCAAAGTGATATGGAATTCAGACACAAAGAGATAAAAAGGTAGTAAGATATATACAACCAACAGTAGATGTAAAAAGTTTTAGAATACAGTCTTTATGATTTCCCAAAAAATAATTTCTTTGGTCTGTCTCAAGAGTAGAAACAAACATAACTTTAAACAAATGTCTCCATATCTGAAATGAGTTTCTTTCAATCTTTAAAGTCATGTGTCCATAAGTTTAAATTAAATATGAATATGAATATCACCATGTGCTTTCACCGGTGCGTGTGTCAAACACACGGGGCTGTTTTTAATAAAGTAGGAATGAGGCAAACCACCTATTGTTTAATTTTGATTTCAAATATGTGTAGGTTTCAAAAAGTTTATTGGTTTTGATATTTTTGGTTTTAAATGAACTTTACAAGAATTATGATACATAATTAAAATTATTTAGAAGTACAATACCTGTGATGTGGCTTGTATTTTTCAATGTTCTGGCACAAAAAATGCACAATGACACAAAAACGGTGAAACAGTGTATATGTTTTATCAGAAGTTTTCACCTGGCTTTGACTGCATCTTTGCTTTCTGGGGGGGGGGTTGTAAATTTTTATTTAGTCTCAACACATTTGATTTTTGTTATAAAACATAAAAAACCGTTCAACCTGTTTTGCAGTAATAAATTTACTAAAAATGTATAATTGTTGTGTACAAAATAATGTAACAAAAAATAGATTTAGCATTGACATAAAAAGCAGTTTTAAAGGTAATTCTTAACAACAAATTGAAAAATGCTCAAAAAACTTCCCAAACTTCTAAGGTTCACGTTATGTCTTGTTAGCTGATGGCTCCCAGGAACCATTTTGCACTTTGAGATTGTCATGCTACATGTTTCACTATGGTGCCAAATCAATTGTTTATATGGAATAATGCAATATATCAACATAGAATATTATCATATAATCTTATTTCCTGAAGCTTGGCTTTTTTTCAGTCATCCACACAGAAAACATCTGACAAGTGGCCTGTTTGCCATAGTTGAGAACACAGGAAGTGTCTTGGCCTAGATCTATCTGTTTTTCTATCTTTGAAGATTATAAAGTAGAACCAGAAAATGCTCTTAGAATTTCTCAGTGTCAAGTTTTTTCTAGTATTTCACTTAAAACTGGATTCACTTGACATAATATTATTCATTTTCTTGATGGTCAAATATAAACTACAAGGTTCGCTTTCCCACATGACCAGTTCAATTTATGTTATGCAACATGCTTGCTGGTTTAATCTGGTTCACCAACTTAAATCAGCAAGCACTGCTGTTTTCGAAAACTCGAGCTTATCATGGCGGATCTTATACTAGGGTTAGAATTAGATGAGGTCGTCATCTGTTTCATCAAATAATGATTCAACCAGACTTTAATCTAGATAATGGTAAGATTCTCATTGATACACTAAATTTCTGGGTAGATGCAGGAAACCACATGTGCCTTGCACAGGCAAAAACTTTTTGTGAGCAGGTCAACAATTGGTGCAAGTGTGCACAGAAATTTCATCTTTCAGACTTTTAAAAAGTTGAGAAATCTAAACAAATTTAGGAACTATATACAAAGGTTTAATTACAGAATTAGCAGGTGGTACAGAAATATATCATCTCTTAAAGGGAGCTGCACTTAGACTTGAACAATTTGTTGTAGAAGTCACCAGAGGGATGAGCCAGGAGTCGAAGAACCCACAAAGACTATGTTAATGACAACTGAGTGGAGATAAGTGGTGGCAGATGTGCTACGATGGAAAGTACAGAGAGTGATGGGGAACCCAGAAAAGACACTTTACAGAGATCAAAGAAGACTAGGAGCTTTCATGGGAGTCTGGGTGCGTGAACTGTAGATCTGACATCTTAATGTGGGTATAAATGAGCCTTTTAACAGATGGAACAGGGTTGTAGGAGAGTGCTGGTTGTACTGGCTGATTGCAGATGTATCCTTGTTTGCTGATTGTCTCTTCTGGGTTTACTGGTGCCCTGATTCTATGTTTGCATGGCCCAAGTTCCACATGAATTATGGTACATCATTGAACCAAGTCTGTATTCCAAAGGAAGGCCACTCAAGGTCTGGCCCAGGTTTTTGTTAATTAAAATACAGTATCTGCTAGATTGGACCACAAACTGTATACAACTGCCAGACGAATAAGAAAAATGCAAAACCTAAGCCATAGAATTTGCCAGCGAGGTAATAGTATTAGTAACAAAGTATTACAACTTTCAATTACCTGTTTTAAGTTCAAAAGACTTTTGCAAATGTTGTACAGTCTGAATGTTTGTTCTTTCATTGTTGAAGTCTAGTTTGAGCATCACGCTCAAGCTCTGTATTCATACTGGACAAAAGCCAAAGGTCAACACACTAAACGGGTTAGGAATATGTGCTTGAATATATATGATGAGAGGTTACTCTGAGTTCCTTTTATGGAGTTCAAACAGAGTGTTCCAGAGAGCCAAACAGGAACCAGGACTACTATGCACACAACCCTGTTTATATATGTCCTCTTAACACACATGCTGGTTTAGAGATCAACTTCTAGACTGCTGTCAGAAAAATATACGTATTTCTGTATAATGGATCGGTTTCACACAAAAACATGTTGGAAAGTGAAGTTAGTTTAAGGTAAGTCACAAAATGTCTTAAATAACATAAACAAACTGAATAGTAGTGAGAATGGGCAAAAAAAAGCTTTTCCTCAGGCTTTTGTTTTTCCAGCTGAGAAATTTATAGTTAGTCTTTTCTGCCTTGAAAGAAAATACAATTTATAAGTTTACATACCCAAGCATTTTTTGGGCCATTTTTCAGAAAATATGAATAATAATACAAAAAAAAAATTCCCACCCATAGTTAGTGTTCGGGTGAAGCCATTTATTACAACAGTGTTTGCTCTTTTTAAATCATAATGACAACAGAAGTTTTCCAAATGACCCTGATCTAAAGTTTACACACCCCAGCTCTTTCTATTCCCTGCATGTAACGTCAATGACAGCCTGAAGTCTCTTGAGGGAGTCGTCTATGAGGTTCTTTATCTTCTCTTTTGGTAAAGCCGCCCATTCTTCTTGGCAAACAGCCTCCAACTCTCGTAACTATTGTAAATGATAAGGCTGTTTGGCATGGCCTGCAAGTTTGAGTTCTCCTCAAAGTGATTCAATGATATTATGGCCAGGAGAATGATACAGCCAATCTGGGGCCTTCACTTTGTTCTGGTGTAACCAATAACAAGTGGACTTGCCCTTGTGTTTGGGATTGCTGTCATGTTGGAATGTCTTTTGCAGCTTCCGGGCTGATATGTGCAACTTTTCCTCCAGTATCCTTTGATAACATGCTGCATTCATCTTCCTATCAATTTTGACAAAGTTTCCTGTGTCCTTGGAACTCTCACATCCCCAAAACATCAGTGACCCACCTCCGAGTTTCACATTGGGGATGGTGTTCCGCAGTGTATCATGCTGTAGCATTTTGGGTTGAGGCCAAAAAAACCTTTCAGTAGTCTCTAAGTTGTTGGTGTATTGTAAGCAGGCTATTATTTGCATAGTAATAGTTTTCTAACCACTCAACTAATTTTTTGTCAAGCATCACCTTGAAGCAGCTCCTTGAAACGCCATGCCACATTTGCAGTGAGTCCTTTATTTCAGCTGAAATTGTGTGTGGGATTGTCGTTGCATCTCTTGGGATGGGATTTTTTTTGGAAGTTGTTGTTTGGAAATTTTTATTGGTCTACCTGGTTTCCACAGAATCCCTCAATTTCCACATCTTAATCAGAATTTGAACACTGCTGATTGACATTCCCAGTTCCTTGGGTATCTTTTTACATTCCTTTCCTGTTTTGTAGAGTTCAGCAAACTTTTCCTGTAAACCCTTTGAGAGCTCTTTTGCTTTCCCATCACTCAGGATTCAGAAATGTCAATGTATCACTGGATAAAAGAGGCAAGGGTCTATCAAGAGCCCAGAAACATGAAAAATGTCATGCACAAACAATGATTACAAGCAAACTGGACCCAGGTTAGAATGGTTGCCTTTACGAGCCACTCAAACCTGTATGTGTCAGTTTTTGTGCACGTTTTCATGACAAAATCACCAAAGTATGCAAACTTTAGAAAGTTTCACAGTTGTTTGACAATAAATGGCTGCACCCAATGACTAACCAAGAATGGTTAGGCATTCATATTTTATGAAAAATGACCAGGAAATCAGAAAATAACGAGCAAAACTATAGCTAGGACTTACATTCAATGCAAGGAAACAGTGCATGATAGAGAGCATTGTCTCCTACAGACAATAATAGAGCAGCTGTTTGAATGGATTCAATGTGGAGTACCAAGGAAGACTCTTTCATGTCTTTTTGAGTCATGGATTAAAGTGAGAAATCAAACTCAATTGAGAACTAGAAATGTTTCTATAGTTTTTTTATATGCCTTTTAGTATGTTGTCTCAAAAGAGAACATACTGTAGCTGTTGTAACATTAAAAGACAAATATTGACTCAATAACTAATAGTTCTTATGCAAATAGTTACTTGGAAGCCAGACGAAGGGTTAATCATAAACCCTGAAAAAACACTTGATTTGACATTGAATGCTGCAAAGGAATGTGTTCAACTTCCTTGGATTCGTTTAGGATTTGTTTGGTCTTGTCAACTTGAAACCTGTTGTATTTCATGATGAAACTGTCTTCACAATTCACCCAGAAGAAAATGGGTGTTATTATTTCATGATGACACTGTCTCACATTTCACCCAGAATGAAAAGGCTGTTATAAATGACAGACAGCTACATCATCTGAAGTCAATGAAAGGTGTCCTTTATTTTTAAAGGCCATTTTAGGCCCATTAAAATGGACAAAAGTGCTTAACACTTAAAGTAAACAAGCAGTCCATAATCCCCCAACCATCAACCTTTGTGTGTCCCCAAACACACTTGATGATGTTGGGTCAGGGTTCTGTGGGAACCCTTCGTGTTCTTATTTATACTGGAGATAGTTCTTAATGACTTTGGCTGCATGTTTAGAGTCAATGTCCTGTGTGACTCCAAACTTGAGTGTTATGATGGATAAATCTCTGCCTGTATTTCTCAGCATAAAGAACATTATTAACCCTTAACAAATCTCCAATGGTACCCCCAAACTTTCAAGGAACCTCCAGCAAACTTAACTGTTGCCTGCAGGCACTCATTTTTGTACCATTCCTTGCTCCTTGATGAAGAAACTGCCTGCTTTTTCAACCAAATATTTGAAATTTTCACTCATTGGTGAAGAGCATCCACTGCCATTTCCAGTAGATGATGGGTGTACCTGGGTCCCACTGGTTTCTGCTAGTTTTAAGCTGTTTACACTGCTGGACTTTCACTTTCATTTTTGAAGGGTATTTGGCTTGATGTGTGAAAAAATGCTGTAAAAATACTTGCAGAAATATAAATAACGATTGTTTATTATTGTAAATGTACAAAATGTGAAATGAGCAAATCAAATAAAAATCTAAATTAAACCTTAAGGTGTGAAAAACCTTTCCACTCTAACCCTACCCTTCAAACCAGCCTGAATTCTTGCAAGTATACTTTGAATCCAAAGATTTCAAAGCAGAATGGGGTTTCAAGATGTGCTGTTCAAGCTCTTTTGAAGAAGCACAAATAAACAAATGTTAAGGATTAAAGAGACAATTTTCAATCAAAGAAACTGAAGACATCTAGAAGTGCAATCAGCTGGGAAACCAGCTACACTAATCGACTGTCTAGACATCTGATGGTCTTGTGGTCTTCCTTTTACAGCGAAACCAATATCCCTTCTGGTGCAAAGTGATGTGGCTTGAGTATACCTGAAAAATAGGTGTGGTGCATAAAAATGGAAGCAAGTGCCCTGGAGTGACGAGTCGAAATTGTAATTATTTGGCAGCAGCAAAAGGCAATTACAATGATGAGCACTACAATGATGAGTGTCTGCAACTGTGAGGAATGGTGCAGGTTCACTTTTCCATCATGCAACACCATAACACCCCGCGCAGACCAAAAGAGACATTGTCGCAGCTTGTCGTACAGAGACTAGCGAGCCGCCGATAATAAGCCTTCCACTGTTTTATCGCGTATCGATGAGTAGTTGACAAGCAATGTGACACGTCAACAACAAATCTGCTATTTTCCCACTTAAAATTACGAGGGAAAATACATTTGTATCTAAACACTGCTATCGAAATAGGAACAGCGTGTGCTTTTTTGCATTGTGACTTTGTATGTGCACCAAAAGTGTGAACAGAGCTCATTAGGTTCGCGAAATAATGATGGAGAAGGATTTCAGTAGTATTACACTCGTGAAAGTATAAAATTAAACATTTATACAAAGCCGCACACAAGCTGTCGCCCAACGGTCACTCACACTTACCAGGAGTCGCTGGTGTCCATTGAAAATGAATGGGTCGTGTTGCCCTGTCTCTGCTCGTCTCTTTTGGTCTGCACACGGCTTAAGGGAGCGGTATGATTGTTTCTGCAGCAGAACAAATGACCCCAAACTTAGAGCCATTATGAATTATCTGCAGTGTAAAGAAGAAGGGATGCTGTGCCCCCACCGAGTCCTCATCTCAACATCATTGAGTGTGTCAGGGAGTACATGAAGAGACAGGATGTTAGAAAGCTACATTTACAGAAGATCTGTGGTTAGTTTCGATTTCGATAACTCGAGACCTGTTGATTTCTCTCAAATACTGTGTTAAAGTTTATATAGAAGAATTGCTGCTGCTTTGAAGTCAAAAGGTGGTAACATTTAATAAGGAATTGACTTAGATTCCATTTTTTCTCGTTAAAAAATTGTTAACACTTGCAGTTTGTTGTACACATCTGCCTAAAACTTTTTTCACAGTCATATAAACTATGTATAATTCTTGGAACAATTGACATTGTAAGGGTTTGATAATCCTATGGTGAGTGGTAAATCATGTTTAAGGCTGAGAGTGGGGGGAGTCCACCATGCCAGTCGTTTCAAATGGCTGGGTAAACATAATTCGGATACACTAAGATTCATAGTCAATTACTACAATTACGAGGGATATAATGATGAAAACAGGAAGTTATTATTGTTAAACTAGGTTTGTCTTTCTGTGATGTATTCCCCTCCTTGTCTGATGTAAGAGTAGTGCTTGGTTTAACATTATAACAGTATATAAGCCACTAATGTGCATCAAAGCTTGCAGTTCCCCAGAAGGGAGGAGCGACTGCGTTGTTTCTCATGTGCTCTATCACAGTGTTGATCTGAATGAGGGAGGAAGGAAACATTTCAGATTACTGAAGGGACTCCTTGAAGGAAGACAGCAGACAACGGTTAGACAATTATGTTTTATTTACAAACTTTCTGTCTATAATAGCATGCATTTTAAAAAGCAATAGAGGAGTAATATCATTTTGCTATACCAAAGCAATTTGCATTTTGATAAATCAACCAATCAAGGTCATTTAAAATGGGTATTTAAATACCTGAAAAGTGTGGCTAATGACTGGTGAATATCTGCATTTCAAACCAAAATGAACATTGCAATAATTGCAGGTTTCAGATGGAAAATGTGTTTGTAATCATTGTTAACAGCAACGAAACGGATACAGTAAATAAAGCGGAAACTCAAAGTGAAATGGTTCAATAGTCCTTAATTTATTCCATGTAATGAATAACTTTGTTAAAGTAAAAGTTAACACATTTCATAGAAAAAGATTTTATTATCTAGCTCCATACAATCATGAAATTGCTATTATAGTTTACTGAATTAAACTGAAATTTAACATGTAACCCATTACTGAGCCGAAATGTAATAAAATAAATATTACTTTTAAGGTTTTTTAGATAGATTTTAGTGAACTCGTTGTTCTGGTATATCATATATATCAACCACAATAGACATTTCACCATTTTATTATCCCCAAATGCACTTAAGTGTACATAGCAATAATTTATAACAACTATTTGTTGAATTGTGATGATTAAAAGGTTAGTAGGTTATATTTTACTATGATTTGTACCTACGATAACTGTACCAATTTAGGTATACAAATTTAGAGCATTCTTGATAATAGAAAAATTTGATGTATTTTTTTTATATATAAAAAAATCACTTCACTGATTATAATGAGAGAATTATATTAGCTCTCTTCTTAGGGACTTTTAAATTCCGCCCGGAGACATTTCTGTAAAGGACGGTGATGATGTTGTGTATGGTGTGAATAATCTCAAATATTCTAATGTGTTTTATTTTATTTGTGTTCAGTTTTGATTTGTTTTGATTTTGTGTAATAGCATTTTCAGCCAAAAAAATGGTACATCATCACACCCAGAATTAACATCAAAAGTTGCATAAGGCTTGAATCCATGTGCTGAGAATTTACTCTTATAGGCCACTTATTGTCCCCTTATTATTTTGGCTCGCCAAAGTCAACATAGTGTTATTTGTCTCAAATTTTTTAGCATTGACATGTAGGTCATAAATTGGCAATAAATGGGAAACTGCAACAAGATGAAACATCATATAAAAATGGGTGTTTGTTTATGCTAATCATAATAACAAATAAAATTGCCGATGGCTCCCTAGCAACCAAATTGTTTACCCTAGCAACTAGATTTTCTGAACTTTATATCAGCTTTGGTAAATGATAAAGGCAGGGGGTTGTATAACATTCTAAAGGGAACATTATAGTCAGTAACTGACCCCTCCATAGCAACCCTGATTTTACAATAGCAACCATTTTGGCATATAACTATCTCAGTGAAGGAGAATAATGGAGACATGGGGGTTAGTTTATATTACTCATATTTGCATGCAGAACTTTGTTTGATGTCAATGACTCCTCCATAGCAACCAAGTATTCTACCTTGGCAACCATTCCATTTTGCTAATAAAACATAAAAGTCTGCAAACTTTAGCCATCAAGTTCTAAATGGCCTTAAAACTTTCTTTCTTTCTCTGTTTACAGTGACCAATGGCTCCGTTTAATAATTCAACGTGCCCCTCAATTGATGACTTCCGCAACCAAGTGTATTCAACAGCGTACTCCATCATCACTGTGTTTGGACTGATGGGCAACGGCTTTGCCCTGTTCGTGCTCCTTCGCACTTACCGTCAGTCCTCAGCTTTCCACATATACATGCTAAACTTGGCTGTATCCGACCTGTTGTGTGTCAGCACTCTGCCCTTCCGGGTGCTCTACTATGTCAACAAAGGACATTGGAACTTGGGGGACTTCCTTTGCCGAATAAGCTCCTACGCACTGTACGTGAACCTCTACTGTAGTGTCTTCTTCATGATGGCTATGAGTTTCACTCGCTTCCTAGCAATCGTGTTTCCGGTACAAAACCTGAAGCTAGCTACAGAGAAGAGGGCTAGGATAGTGTGCGTGTGCATTTGGGTCTTCATTTGTGTAACCAGTTCACCCTTTCTGCTCTCAGGTCAGCACACTGATCCGGAGACTAACAAAACCAAGTGCTTTGAACCTCCAGAAAGGCCAGGGAGCCTTGAAAAATTAGTGATGCTCAATTACTTTTCACTTGTGGTAGGTTTCATCATCCCATTCCTGGTTATTTTAATTTGCTATGCCGGCATATTGCGCACTCTGCTTAAGAATAGAAATGCCAGTGGTGTTAAAAAGCAGCATAACACACGTAACAAGGCCATCCGGATGATTGTCGTGGTGATGCTGACTTTCCTGGTTAGTTTTATGCCTTATCATATACAGCGTTCTTTGCATCTCCACTTTAAAAGTCGTACTGGTGCTACCTGCGAGGAGGTCATCTACATGCAGAAGTCTGTGGTCATCACCCTCTGCTTGGCTGCTGCCAACTCGTGCTTCGACCCAATGCTTTACTTTTTCTCAGGAGAGAACTTCCGACATCGTCTATCCACCTTCCGCAAGGCTTCTGTAAACATGCATGCATTCACCAAGAACCGACATGCACCCCAAAGCTCGCCGGCTCTGGGGGAGAGTGAACTGAACAGTCCAAGCACACTCAGGGAGAGTGAATGAAAAAGTGGTAAAGATGAATCTGATCAAGAAAAGCTTATTTTTAAGAGGTAGCAGAAAGGATCATTTATTACCTTCCAGTATTAAACTTTGCATGACTGAATGTAAACAATTAAATGTAGGTTTCCACATTTTCAGGATTCTATTTTTTATTTAAACATAAAATCCATTCCGCTCTATTAAAGGTACCTAGGGGTATTTCCTACAAGTCGGGACTTTTAATTCAGAGTGTATTGATTGGGTTTTATAAGGAAATCAAAGCAAGACAAGAGAAAATTATAAATACATGACAACAAAGCAGGTTGTAGCAATGTTTAAGGTTTAATCCAGAGAAGAAAACACCATAACAGGTGTTTTACTCCCCTGAAGAAAGCAAAACTGTCCAACTCAGCAACGCATTTACTCTACCGTGTGATGAGTTTTGAGCGGGACAGGACACGGTAATAAAAAAAAAAATTTAAAAAAGGATTTACCAATAATCAGATAATTTATTTAGAGTGTAAACTGGCATCAAAAAAACAAATATTCAGAATTACTTTGCAAGGTTTTCAAAAAGCCAGTTGTTTTACTAATGCAACATGCCATGAAGATTTGTAAATGAAGGTTCCTATTTATTCATCAATTTTATGACATTTCTACACAGTGCTTGAGTCAAATGTTGCTTACCTGGATGCTACTTTATCATTGTTTATTGTCAATGTGGCTCTTTTCTTTGATTGTGATCCTTGAGAGACAAAGATGTCACTGTAGCGGGTTCATTTGGGAGATTTGCCCTCACTCTTGACTGGATGCAGAGGTTGAATAAACTGCCTGAAAATCCAATCAACCGTGAGGAAAATGTAATTAAAATGCTCTGGCAAGCCGGTGTTCTTCCTCATTAGCAAGGATTGAGGTCTGGTTTTATGAAACTGGAAAAGTATTTCAACCTTTAGGTAAATAATGTGAAGGCTTACGTTTTAAAATAAAGGAGCGTGACTGTTTTGTCCACACTGAGCCAGATAATGCTTTCTTCCTGTGTGTTAAGATGATTTGCATGTTGCATCACAAGAGGCTTGTGTTTGATCGCAGCCTAGGTGTGTAAGCTGTGAGTAACCACTAGAGTGTAGTGTCGTTTAATGCAAGTGCACTATTTTTTGTCCTGACAAGGGTTGTACCTTTACTGCATTTTAGTGAGATGTTTGATTAAAACATTATTTTCTGAAAAGCCTTTGTTACTTAATAAGGATCTACACATCAAGAATAATTCTTAATTCTTTGTTGCATTATTTGAACAGCTGTATTCTGCATAACTAGACCCCAGAACTATAAAATATTCTGAAGATTTTAAAGCAAGTTTGTCAACATAAATATATTTTTATTGGCAATTACAGTTGTAAGAAAAAAAGTATGTGATCCTTTTGAAATATCGTTGTTTTCTAAATAAATTTGTGATATGATCTTAAATGGGCCATAACATGTTGACCCTTTTAATGGCTTTTATAATGATTTATAGGAGTAGATTAAATAAAAAATCCAACCACGGATGTTCCAGAACAAAAAACAAGTTTGTTTCTTTTAAAACTGTTTTTATTCATGCCATTGACGAAGTCACATGAGTTAAATGGTTACGGGCATACAGGGCTGGGCAAGTTGGTATGAAGACTCGATGTCCTGCATATTGTTAGTTGTAAGTTTTTTTGGTGTTTATTGGCAAAAAGAAAGAGATTTCTGGAAACAAACGCGAGCAAGTCAAACAGAGGCAAAGGCGGAGCCTCTATCGAGGCTTTATAAAGTTGAAAAACTGTCTAATATCTCCCAGTTATCTCTAAAGCGTCTCAATTCTGACTGTGCAACGCAAGCACTTCAGATCAGTTAATAAAAATAGCCCCACGCAATCCTTCTCTCTGATTGGTCTTGTCATAATGAAGTAATTTCTTTAGTGGCTCATTAATCTACAGTTCTAGTTTATTTATGCATTCTTCTGGAGTTCTTCTATTATCAGGAGCTAATGAGAAAATGTTTGAGACAGAAGCCCCAGATGCCCAGGTCATGTGATGCCAATCGTGGTGAAGGTGCATTTGTAATCAGATTTTGGCTCATAGAGGTAATATTGTATAACGTTTCCTTCAAACACCATTACATCGTCTATTAATGCAGGTTTAATAAAAAGTCGACAGCTCAGAATGAAGTTCTGTCACATAGTAAATTTGCATACACTAATGATAAAAAGGAGAGTAACTGGGGAGTAGCCATGAAGTTTTCCGAATGAAAATCTAAGCCCATTTCCATAATAAGCCTGGGCTACAAAATAAAAAGATTGAATGTGGTTTTTAAAAATAGAGACTTTTTGAGTAAAACACGTTTCACATTTCTCAAACCATCGGACTAATGTAAATAACATATTATTAAAAATAAAACAATGTCATGACCACATTAAACTAGGACAAGGGTATTGACAAAAGATAATTTGTCTAAAAAATTTGAGTTATTGACCTCCAGCCTAGTTCCCTTGCTGTTTACAATTGTTTTTTTGTACTGATACACTGTAAATCACAGCACACAGTTTGTTTTAGAACATAATCGATGCTGGCTGGTTTAGGCTGCTTTGAACTCATTTACTGTAAACTTTGAGGAGGTGATGGATAATATTAAACCCAGCAGGAAACCACATTCCACACTTGGACACACTTTATGTGATTTAAGATCTTTTTGGTTACTGCAATCTAGAAATGTAACTGTTGTATAACCTATTACATTAATCTGTTTAAAAACTTCAGGTCATATTCATCAGAATGTTTACATGAATAAAGAATATACATAGGAATGCTTTTTCAAAATTAACAATCATCAGAAATAAAAACATCTTCATATGGTTATATGTTTAATCGCTAAAGATGGGGGAAACCTTTGTACTATACTAAAGGAATAAAATCCTCTCTGAGTGATTAATAGCTATTATGCTTAATCTAAGGAAGGTTATGTGCCAAAAGGGCTGTGACAACATTTTTAGGAGAATTAAGGCAGTTCTGGACAACATTTGTTTTCATTCTCAGACAATGGGTCCATTGCTGTAGAGTCATAATGAGCATGTGGCCAAGTTAAAGCCAAACCAGCAGATTTTTCTCAGCATCCACATAAGACCCAGTTAAGCTTTTGTGCAACTTGTTTGTTGATTCTGACTATGCAAATTCATGTACTAATTGCACATATTATGAATGCATGTCTGAATGTTTTATTAAAATTAAGTTTGGTGAATGTATTATTAGATCATTGATAACAGCAAATTATTTCAGAACTGAACTTCCAATTTTTGCTGAATTTATTATTGGTTTGTTTTTTCATTTAAGTTTCATTAAGTATTTCTTTCGAAATTAATAACTTCAGTAAATGAGCACCAGTTTGGATACCATTCTGCACTTAAAATGCATTTTTAGATACAATCTTTAAATAAATGAGAGGTCTGCAGTGGTGCAGTGATTTACAATAACTACACATAAACATAACAACAAATCAAAGGTAAAAAAAAAAAACATTCAAAATACAGTTAAAGGTGCCTTATTTTGCCATTTTAAAGCATTTATAATAACTATTTGAGCCCTCTATACTAGCACTGCACCCTTAACTTTCAAAATGCAATATTAATGATAAACAATGGCTAAAGTTTGTACAAACTTTAACGGTATGGTTTTTTGATAGTAAAAATATGGTTAATGTCACAATGAGTGCAATAAACCAACCTCCACGTCTCTAGCATTTTTCGAAGCTGCTATTATATAAGCTGACATTTTGGTTGCTAGGGTAAACAGTTTGGTTGTTAAGGAGCTCTCAGTGGTTTTGTTAAAAATTTGGGGGAAGTTTGGTGGCTGTAGCTCGAACACTCTAGGGGGAGATAGTCAAAAGACGAGCTGTACAAGTTTTTGATGAGGGACAAACACTAAAAGATGCTATAAATGTCAGAAACTTCAATTTAGCAATATAGGGCCCCTTTAACAGAATCACAACACAGCTTAAATGCTCCCAACCACTAGATGGCGATCAGTGGAAACTAAAAATTGCTTTTTGTTGAAAGTGACAATTAACATTTGAAAGCCAATGGACTGTACTAAAATGCTACAAATATAACACATTAACAACAAACATTTGATTTTTTTTTTATACAAATATCCATGGTACAACATAGTTCCGTTCAGTGTGGTTTGGTTGACTGAAAAAGAATAGTATGCTTTTCAATAATTTATTACAAACAGTGGGTGGGTTTGTAGATGCACTTTATATGCTACACCTTGTAGAAATGCAACAAAAGTAAGCACAACACAGGCACACTTTTCTTTTTTACAAATAAACCAATGGTTTCATTTGTAAAGTGTGGTTACTGTGAAGCATCCGGACCACTGGCAACACCACATAGGTTTTTTACATTGAACCATAGACTTTAGCATTAACAGAGGCTCATTTACACTTGACTAAGAAATTGTGTTCGTACACTCACAATCCCAATAAATTTTGAAATTATTACATATATTATATGTCAGTGTAACTACAGTAAAAAAAGATCGTGGAGACATAATGACAACATATGCTGCTAGTTCCTGCTCTTTATTTACACACTCTGAGTGAAAAGTCAAGTCCATTCAAATAAAAATAAATTCACATTGCTGTACAAATATTTCATCAACATTGACTTAAAGGGTGTTGTGTTTGACATAAGCACTAATCACTTTCATATAACCACACATTTATCATGTTTTCAAGCCATTCTGAATGAAACTAAATTTATCGGACCATTCATATGAAACAATTTGTGCCTGCTCCACCTACTGGCATCTCAGTATTTGCGGTAGGTTCCAAGTATCACTTCGAAAACAATTGAATTAAGGGTTAGGTTATGCAACAATTAAGTAGCATTAGCAGCTTAAATAGATAAATAACATTTTGTTGCGAAGGAAAACATTAGAAATTGATGAAATGGACCTAATACTCCTACTTACAGTTTGTGTAGCAGTAGGTATAGAATGGATCAAGTGAATCATATGAATAGGCTGATAACCATAATATAACATGATAGATATGATCAGATGCTTTCATAATGCAAATCATAAAGGTATACCCAAGAAAAATGTGATCAATCGATCTGATTTAAAATATTGCACATATAGCTTTTATTATTTTTTACCTTTGTAACTGGCCCACACAACTGGTACATGACTGCAGACAAGGCCCAAGTCATATCCAAATTAATGTTAATAGTGTATGCCACATTCCATACAATTTATGGCCCGTTAGACTATATATATGACCTCTACCAAATTGGGGGCACGTTTGGCCCACATACTGGGTGAGTTTCATTTCTCTAACTTACCCCTACCCACACGCCTACACCTACCCCTTAGCCCTTGAAGATTGAGAGAAAATATACCCCTATGAATTATACGTAAACACAATAGTTCTGAAACCCTGTAAAACTAGTTTACTGGCCCATAAATGGACATGGGACAATTATAAATACTAATGTAAAACTAATGAACGTAATATGATGGTGTTCATAATTAACTTGGGTCTCTTTGGTTGCACTGGAGGCAATCTTACCACTTTCTTTCTAGGAAACTTCTGGACCTCACTGCGAAACAAGGGCCATACACTCCTCTGTTTGAGCCCTCCGCCTTCATTCAAATTGATTTGACACCCCATTGCCTCAAATGAAAAATGGAAAATGAATGGATAGGGCCAAGGGGTAGGACTAGGAGAAGAAACTCAGTGGAACTCAGTCACTGTATGAAAGTGCCAGAGAACGTCAGATGAGCGGGACAAACTTGGGTCAAATTTGTTCGATGAGTAACTAGGTCTCAGCTAACGTGAACAAATTTCACTGCCACAAATTTACACAAACATTCCACATTCACAGCAGTCTTCTGTCAGTGATATGTCAAATATCATTGAGGAGTTCTTTGATTGACAATATTCATTGTACCAAATACAATAATGACACTGATTGGCAATATCACAAAAGCACTATTCTCAATTTAGTAATGTTTAAGTTAAGAAATTACGATATGATCAATTCAACTTTTATGCTTTTAACTATGCAATTTTTCAACTATGCAATTAAAAGATGTACATCTTGAGAGTAAAGAGGCACGTGTCCTCTTTGAACCCTTTAAACTACTGCGTCTGTTGAGTTCATAAGTTAGTCTCACTGACCTGATCTTTTCCATTGCTGGTCAGTGCGTGGAGATTAGCTACATCTGTCTTCTCCTTGATACGCAGAAAGCCATCATCCTCCTGTACGGCTTCTGGCATGGACTGACTCTTGCCCGTAGTCAGTGACTTTTGGAAGGACTCAGAGGTAAAGTAGTACACCACTGGGTCAAAGAAGCAATTAAATGTTGCAATGCAAAGTGTAATTGGATACAGGGTTCGTGCAAGCCTCTCCACCCAGCAGCTCGCAAGTGCTCGAGTGCGCACCATGGCATAGACAAACAAAACGGAATTATACGGTACAAAGCAGACAATAAAAATGGCCAAATGCACCACAATCATCCGCAGCACACGCTGCTTGTAGGTACCGATCTGACAGAGAGTTTCAGGTCGACGTAGTGTCCGTAGCACCATGGACGAGCAGGCTAGATTGATCATCAGCGGGATTAGAAAACCCATCACTTCAATGAAGATGGTGATTTTGGATAAATATGTCTTCCACGTCTTCTTGGAGAATCCCTCAAAGCAGGTTGTGCTTGTTTTGGACTGGTTGGTGGAAGAGAAGAAAGTTACTGACATGCCTCCACCCAGTATTAACAACCAGATTGTGGCACACACAATCCAAGCATTACGACGGGTACGGATGGAGAGGGATCGGAAGGGATATACAATAGCCAGGAAGCGATCAACACTAATGCAAGTGAGGAACAGCATGCTACCATAGATGTTGGTGATGAAGGCTCCTCCAGAGATCTTGCACAATGTATCACCGAAGGGCCAGTGCCGACTAACATTATAAAATATTTTAAAGGGTAGAGTAAAAACAAACACTAAGTCTGATAATGCGAGATGGGTCATGAAGAGAGTGGTCTCGTTGCGCATCTTCATGCGACAACAGAAGACGAATAGTGAAGCGCAGTTTGTGGCCAGTCCGAGAACAAATGCCACACTGTACACCACACCGTAAAGGTTGTACTTGAAAGAGTCATCAATACCACAGTTCTCCAGCCCAGTCTCATTAAGAACAAGACTGGACATTGTGTCTCTCACTGTGGAATCTCTACTTTTGTATCGGGTTAATATCCAATGCTCTGAAAACAATCCATCCTTCCCATCACCTATGCAGAGATCGAAAACTGGTTCTTGGAAAGTGCTGTGTGGTGCAGCAAAGCCTGGAGTTTCCTGCAAGGAGGACAACAATGATAAGTAGCAAAACGTAGCAAAGACATCATTATGTTTTAAGGCGAAAACCACAGACTATTCTAATTAAAACAGTACTCTAGACAAAAACCGACCGTTGGGTTAATATTTAACATTTTGCCGGTTTGAAATTATATGTTAACATTTATTGTTTGCTAGATCTCAAATAGTTGTATAGTTTCATTCTATGACAAGCTTTATATCGTTTCAAATGCTCAAGTAATATAATGCCAGCTCACATCACTGTATTTTATTGGCTCCTGGTGGAGTTTTGATCACAGAATTGTTTAGGAACAGCCCAGAACTATACAGGAGGATCACGTCTATGATTAAGGCAGCTTGGACCAAAACAATTGGTAACACTAATCTCAGATTTTCCTTTTGCCTACAACACAGAGACAGTAATACATGGGAACTAACCACTGAGCAAACATGTTTGTGAGGATTTATTGAGCCCTTCGGACCCCATCATCCATTACAATAGAGATCTTACATCAACATTTGGTTACTTTGGTTGTGGAGAATTTCAGTCAATTCAACGCATATTTTGCAGGCATTTACCATCTAGTAAAATGGTTAAAAAGCTTTGCATTTGAATGACACTAGGCATATGGCACCCCATTGCTTATAAAACTCTAAAGTAAGCAACATTTCAGTGATTTTTTCAAATTCACATTTTAAATATTTTGGTGCCATGTGCTTTAGTTTTTTTGTTGTGTAGTCATCTCTCTGTAAAACTTGAAAAATGATTGAGGTCTGAAAGGGTTAAAGGGCTGCACAAGCATAATCCTCTTGGCATAAGAATTAGATTATCACCAATGCACAAGAGGCTTTCCAAATTAGGGAATTTGTTTTGTTTTTCTAATTATTGAAATTATTGAAGCAACACAAAATTAACATTTTTAGACTCTTGTCAACGTCAAAGAAAAAACATTGTTTTTTAGCACAACCCCTTACCATCAGCATTTTTATTATATTATCATATTCCAATTGTTGAGACAATGCAAACCGTTTTAAGCATGCCTTACTTTTTGAAGTTTACGCAACATGTTTTTTTTCTGACACCTTAGTGTGGGCACTATTTTAAAATATTTAAGGGGATATATAAAATAGGTGAAAATATAGTTGGTGATAAATATTAAATGTATTATGTAGAGAAACTTCCATTAAATTCCCAAAAACAATTTAACAACATGGTTGAAAACATTAGTGGCAATGCTAGAAATTTTGAAATCCTGTCAGTTGAAATACTTAAAAGTACATTTAAGTAAACTTAAAATGATAATTTTGTAAAGTTAATCGGGAGATTTTTTTAGTAGATAAACAAAGGGTTTGATCAATGTCAGAATATCTACAAAATTTTAACTAAACAAAGTAGAGCAACTAAAGAAGAAAGTTATTAAATATTTAAAACAATAATTGGTTCTTCAAATTCTACTTTGATGGAATAATGTAAGTGTGTAAGTAAATTAAAAGGGGTTAGTATTAAATCATACTTCAGTGAACAATCGTCTGATATGAAGGAAAAATTGTTTGTTTAGACTGTTTACTAACCTGGACCACTTTTCTTCAGGGAATTGGCATGTAGTAGGGACATCCGTTTAGGGCATCTTCAAATCAAACGTCTCTTAAAATTCACAAAATAAACACATCTTCCTCAAACTAAAAACCGAGACGTCTGTGACTAGAGGTCGCTGTCCGTTGCTTTGAGTGCGCACGCGCGTCTCTCCGGATCAATGTCATGCACGCGCTTTGAGTCCTATTGCAGATACTGAATAAATATACAGATCAGAACAGAATAGAACAGAATAGAATAGAATAGAATAGAATAGAATAGAATAGAATAGAATAGAATAGAATAGAATAGAATAGAATAGAATCTCTAAATGCTTAATAAACTACAATGAATGATTGAATCAATTGAATGAATGAAGAAAGTGCTGATAACAAAATTACCTCTGAGCATCTCTGTGGCCAGTTTTTTACACTATGCAGTATGCACTCCAATCTTTCTTTAATTAGGAAATCTATTTAAACAAGAGTTGTTAAAATGACGGAATACAGGCAAATTAAAAATTGAAAATCGCATCATGACCACCAGGCGGCACTGGTGTTAAATGAAATGTTTGCTTTGGTCACCTGGTGGAGCTATAACCAACAGTTTCCATTGTGGGTGTGCTCAGACATGGACTGTTAACATAGTTGGTATATTTGGGACCCATCAAAATTAGGTTCAGTTTGGCCTCCTATATGAATTCCCTGCAGTACCTGAGCATGCCCCTGGTGAGATGACACGGGTCTCTCTAGAGATCTCCTCTGGACTAAAGCATCCGCTAACTCATGGACAGTCTGTGGTTCAATGTAGTGCTTGTTGATGGAGCGAGACATGGTATCCTAGATGTGCTCACTTGGATTCAGGTCTGGGGAAAGGACCAAATCCTTCATCTTAAAGGAACTGCAGACACACTCCAGCCAAGTGACAGGAACCAGGGTCAACCACACCAAAACATAGTCTCACAAGGGGTCTGAGGATCTCATTTTGCTATCTATTGGAAGTTATCTAGTGAGCACATGGTCCTCCAAATAAATGCCACCCAATACAATACAATACATCTACTGACCCACTGCCAAAATATTCATTGTTGCTTCTAAATACTAAAATATCTCTAATATATGAACTGTCTATAAACGTAAATAGTCTATATATGAGTAAATATTCATTGTAAAATTAACCTGAACTGATTGAATGAAATGAAACCTACATCCAATGAAAAAAATTGGATCTGTAATATTGTTTTTGTTAAAGTATATGACATTTATCACCACCATCACTTATTATGCTCAGTGTATTGAGGTCTGAGTATTTGCTTGAAACCTTAAGCACTGATTTTATTAAATGATGACTGTCTCTTGTGGCTTTATGTGCACTACTTTTTCAATGCCAGTTTATGGGAGGGTAATAACATTATCTCCATCTTGTCTTCAAGTGAAACTATTGCTCTTCACTCATCTCCGGTCCATGAAGCTCACTAATGTTGAGCTGTAAATGTCATAATAGAGTGGAAAGGGAAAGGAAATTTGTACGTAAACTTAAAGTAGTTAAAAAAAAATTTGGACCAAAGCCTCAAAATATGAGCACAACATATGTTCTATGGAATAAAATTCCATATTTTACTGAAAAGAATATCTGTTTAAGGTCAAAATGATGATTTCTTCCCATCTTGGTTGTGTAAAGGGTTCTCAGTTTTGACCAGTGCCTTGGAAGTGCTGCCTGTATTTCAGGCCATTTTAATATTGGAAAATGGTAAAAATATAGAGCAAACTGTTTTTTGTTTGAGGCTCAATGTAGGACATTAGAAAGCTTTAAAGTAAGTGCCTCCACGGCCCCAATGCTCTCTTCTTGTTCACACTATCTAACACTAAACAGTAAATAAATATGGAAAACTCAAGAAAAATGAGTTTTTAGTGACATGTCATGCCTTGATTCTGCTTTGGTGGAGCTTAAAATCATTGTGACAAACCATAGGCCAATGAAGCATTATTCTTACTTCCTCTATCTACAGATGAGGAGCTGTAACGTGCACACAGAAGCCGTTTGTACAAAACCCACAAGATTCACATGTGCCTCAAACAGGTAGGACAAAGAGCTTTCCACTTTATTGCAAATCTGCTCTTGTTTATTCCTCAGAGACACATTGCTCAATGTTGCTGCATCATTACTAAACTGTATATTTAATCTAATATTGGTTGATTTCTGTACCCTTGCCTTTCTAAAGTCAGTACATCTGCTTTGTTTTGGAGATTTTTTAGTTCTTCTGGAGCTAAAAAGAACTGAAGAATCACTCATTTGGGAAAAAGTAGTGAGCAAACAAGTTTGTTTCTTAACTAAAACCTCAATTTTAACTACAAACTAAAATATGTTGAAGATGTACATGATAAGCATGAGAAGATAAATAAAGTGCACTGTGGGGTCAAACTTGATATCGTCCACCCACACTTCCTTCTTAAGTATGGAGGAAGGGAGTTGACAGTAACTGCAATTTTATTCTGAAATAATGAAATCCTCCACCCTGATCTGGATTCTTGAAAAAAGAAATAAATGCACAACATTTATATCCACAATTGCAAAAGAGTGCAAAAACAACGTATACCTGCCTTAATTTAACATTAGCTTTTGTGAAAAAAAAACAAATTACCAAGATAAAAAAAAATACAAATTTGGGAATAAAAAATATCTGAACATGGTTATACTTTATTACGTAATTCTTAGAAGTCTGTGCACCAATCACCAATCACACCGGCTGTTTTGAATTAAGTAGGAATGGTGCGACCCACCTATTGTTTAATTTTGATTTCAAATATAATGTGTGGGTTTCAAAAAGTTTTGATATTTTTGTTTGAAACATACATTACAAGACACATTAGACACATAATTTGCAAATGAATTCAAATTAAAATGAATGTGAGAAAATGTGTGGACCTGTGAGATGGCTTGTGTTTTGAGTGTATATAGTTTAGGGGACATTTTGCCTGTTTTTTTTTTAAACAATTTCACATTGTTTTGACTTTGTTTTTGCAGTAAAAAAAATACAAAGTGTAATAATAATAATAATAATAATAATAATAATAATAATAATAATAATAATCAGAATTGTTTTTTCTACAATTTCAGGTTTTGTGGAGTTATTGTGTAATGTAACGAAAAAATAGTTGTAAAAAAAAACTGGGTTTGTACTAAAAAAATGATATCAAGCATTGCCACAAAAAAAAAAAATAAAAGTAGTACAAAATAGAGAGGTCTGACTGCAGCATGCAGTAAAAGGGGCTGGTGTGGTACACACTGTGCACGGCCAATCCAGCCGCGCCCCCTTAATCATTCTTAACTACTGTTGGTGGCTTCAATGCTTCTACGCCAACGCAAATGAGGCAGTACCAAAACCCTTACCCAACCTAGACCTAAACCTAAACCAAAACAAGAGCCAAACCCTAACCTTAACCCTGACCCTAACCCTAACCCTTAACTATACCTATACCTATACCTAAACCTAACTCTAATTCCTGTTTTTTTGAGTCAGGTTGTCTTCAGTTTGTTTTAAGTTAAAGTTGACTCCTCGCGTTATTTCGTGTGATTTTGAGAGATTCTAGTTACACAAGGGCGGATCGATCAGATACATTTTACTGTACCGTGAATCTTGTAGGGGGGTGTGGCTGTCATGGGTGTGCACGGCTCGATAAAACGCAGCAATAAGATGCACTTAAAAAAATAGACCTCTCTGAGACGTTGAGTGTTACCTGGGTTAGTGTATAAGTGCAAGTTGGCCAGGGGATAAACCAGGGATCCATGGATGAAACAGCTATGGAGAAAAATAGTTGCAAAAGAGAGGATAAGTGATTTACTGTTTTGTCATCGATAAGGCTGTTTATATATTGTGGGTAATGAACAGATTCAGATTCAAACAAACTTGTAGCCAGTTCTCAATTGAGGATCATATGTTTGAAGGGAGCATTAACAAAATATGGCATAATAAGTTCTAAATAAAGCAATAACACTTACTCATGTTTCTGTGCGTCTTTGCACCTTCAACATGTGCATGTAAACATCATCTTTTTTTTTACAAACGTTTATCCCCAACCTTCGGACTCTGCCACTTCTGCCAGGCATTCCAAGTGAAACTGTCACAGACTACCACCACAGCAAATTCAATCTGTGTTTTACATAGTAGCCCACATTGCTTTCACTTATTTATGACACAGCAGATTCCCCCATGACCCTTCCCTGAGTAAAAAAGTTCAAGATGTGTGGGATTGAGTTTTCAAAGCAGGGTTGGGGCCTTTCGGATGTTATGGCAGGTTCAAATGTAACCCTACCATTAATGCTGTTTATGTTTAATTTCCCAGTGATAGATGAGTTTATTCTTCCACCATGACTTCCATGAATGCATCCTGCCAATTAGTGACCCACTCCTGTTCCATAAATATGACGGATTGGGAAGCTTCTATAAATAAACTCTACACATACTTTTACCTGATCATCTTCATCTTGGGTATGCTGAGCAACACACTAGCGCTTTGGATTCTCTGCCGATTCATAAGGTCAGTCCTAAAACATACATATTTTTGTTTGTTGCCTTCTTATGTCCTAAAAGTTCATGGAAATTATTTTTTTCTGACCACAGAACTATAGATATTCATCTATACCCAATTCTGAATGCTACTCAGAGGGGTCTTCTAGTGCCTTCTAGTTTTTTTAAGTCTTTTATTTTGTAATCTTTTTAATTTTTTTGGAAAGTCATGAAAAATTTGTGGTATTGACATAACCTAAATATCATCAAACTTTGTGTTTGAGTTTAAAAATGGTGAGGAAAAAAAATAAAAAAAAGCTTTTGAAATTTCTTTCTTTCTTGGTTTCTGTGAGAAGCTTGCCTTCAACCTGACGATTTTATTAAATCTAACATAACAGAAGTTGATTACATGAAGCTTTTTTTTTGAGATTGATTGTTTTTTAAATAAAGCAAATAGTGATCGTTTTTGCTGCATAAATCATCACTATGCTAACTTCTACATAGCTTAAAGCGGTCATATTTTGCAAAATTGACTTTATTACTTTATTACTATTATTGACTTTAAATTTAGAGCTTTCTAACATTTCTTATTGTTGTTCCCCCATCATAGGCATGTAGTGGGTTGTCGTTCATGCATGTTTCTGTAACCCTACATTGATTTTTATTCAAAAAGGCTTAAGAAAAGGTTCTGCATCATTGATTTTCTTCCCCACTCGCTAACCAATCAGATTAACTTCCCATTTCCATGTAGAGCAAACACGCTGTTAGAGAGTTTATCCGTATCCGGATCAGGCTCTGGGTCATACATGTAAGTGGGTCATACATATAACCATATAAAAAAGATGCGTGTGCAAATGTTTTTTTGAGGCATGGTTCTCTCAGAAGGGAGCGTATCGGAAGTATATTGTGGGTAGAACAGAGGGAAAAGGTGCTCACTCCAATGCATCAAAGAAGAGTAGCTTCACAGAACACTAAAGGGGAGGGGCTACTGACCAACTTGATCTCTAAATCCTCCCCTAACCCTATCATTCCCTCTGATGTTCTGTAGCTTATTCCCTCTATTGGTCTCTAGCCCCTCCCCTCTGATGTTCTGTCTAGCTCCCCCTCCCAGACACTCTTCATCGAGCAGCTCTAGCATTTGGAGTGACAATATGAACGGATTCAAGGACATTGTTTTTGATAACATAGTGTTTTGAACGTTACAAAAGGTGCGGTTATAGTCTAAAGGGGTCCAACTTTAATTATAACTGCTTTGAAAAAAACCTTTATATGGACTCTTTAGTCTGAAGATTCCAACACATTTTCTGCATATAGTTTAATAAATACATTTTGATCCACAGCAAGAAGACGAAAGCTATTATCTTCATGATCAACCTAACTGTGGCTGACCTCGCTCATCTGCTATCACTGCCACTTCGAATCCACTACTACAATCAACAAGTCTGGCCTTTCGGCAATGAATTATGTCTGCTGTGTTTTTACCTGAAATACCTAAACATGTACGCAAGCATCACATTTCTGGTCTGCATCAGCATTCAACGCTGTGTGTTTCTCAGGTACCCATTCCATGCCAAAAACTGGAAGTCACGCTATGATGTCTGCATCAGTATAGGGCTATGGGTGATTGTGGGTCTCTGCTGCTCCCCATTCATTTTAATGAGGAACAAATCGCATTCAACTGAACGAAGCTGCTTCAAAGACCTGCCGATGCGCAAGCTGGACTTCCACTTGGCCATTTCTATGATGGCCGCTGCAGAGCTGTTTGGATTTATAGGTCCATTGACTATCATTGGCATCTGCACTTACCTAATAGAAAAGTGTTTTCGTCAGAGGAACAGGAAACAACAGTTTACTGAAGACATTAGAAAGGCCCTGCGCATGGTAAGAGTTTGTACAGTGGTGTTTCTTTTCTGTTTCGTCCCTTACCACATCAACTTCCTGCTGTATCTAATGGTGTCTCAATGCATTATCACAAACTGTGAAGCAAGCCGAGCAATCAAACAGTTCCACCCTATATCTCTGTGCATGGCGAGCCTTAATTGCTGCCTTAATCCTATTATCTACTACTTTCTGACCACAGAGTTCAAGCAGCAGTTATCTCGTCATGGAAGCTCTGTGCTCAGAGGCCGCCTGATGAGCACAGGGAGTACAACTTCCTATAGGGATTGAGATTCAAGACATTTACAATATCTTTCAGAGCTCTATCAATGGAAACAAAATGTATAACAAAGCATTAACAGAAGTCATGTGATGAACAAGTATTGATTTAACCACAGTGACTTACCTTCAGTGTATTGTAAATGTTCTTAGGTTGTTTTTATGGAGAAAAAAAATTGTATAATATAAATGTGTACGGTATATTGGTGTAAAGAGTACTGAAATGTACGCAAGTAAAAGTACCATTACAAAAAGCAAAGAAAGAAGACTAAAAGCATCTGTTCTTAATATGACTCAACGTATGTAAATAGTAGCTCTTCTAAAACCTACCAATTAAAAATGTACCTCACATCAGAGCCATTTTCTTAAGGGTGTTTCTAAGCAAGATAGAAATAGAAAAAAGGTAGAAAAAGAGAAGAAATGAAACAGATAGGAAGAGCAAGGGGGAGAGAGAAGGAAAAGAGAGAGAGAAAAAAGTGAGAGGAAGAGACAAAAGGAGAGCATGAAAGAAAAGAGACAGATAGTTTGAAGAGAGGGCTGGAGGAAAAACAGATGAGAGAGAAAGAGTGAAATTGAAGAGAGACAGATAGATTGAAATGCGAGTAAGAGAGACAGAAAGAATGAAAGAACAAAAGATAGAAATAATGAGATAGAGAGGGGGAAATTAAAGAAAGAGAGAGAGAAAAAAAGAGAAAGACAGTGAAAGATAGAGGAAGAAAAAAAGAGCAAGAGCAAAATAGAGAGAACAGGAGAGGAAAAGTGATATAGAGAGTGCAAAACAGTAGACAAGAAAAAAAGAGAGCATGAGAGAGTAAACTGCTACAATATTAAACATTCAACTATTTTCTTTAATTATTTCTATTTCCACTGATTGTATTGATGTGATAGTGTTGGATTGGTTAAATTTTTACAGTACCAATCACTGTAAAAAAACATTTAAAAAATAAAGTAGTTAAGGCTGGTTGTAGAAAAGTAGAGATACAGAACTATTACCATACTCATACAAGAAAAGTAAAAATAAAACTATTAATTTTTAAATCTACTCACTAGAGTACAATTTTGGAGAAAAACTACTTGATTACAGTAATACAGTAATATGAGTATTTGTAATTAGTTAATGCCCGATAATGTAATGGATTATTGTTTTCTGTGTGAGAGGATGACAATTAAAAAAAAAAAAAAAAAAAACACACACCCGCATTATAATTGTTCATAATACATGAGTGGTTGGCAAATAATAAAACTCAGTTTGTCTGTGTGTCACATAGCGATAACAAGGCAATATTTTTACCAAAAATACATTTAAATGTTGTTCCTCTGACAAGATATAGTAAAATGCTACCAAACGTTCTAAACATTCAATTGGATTTTTGTTCCAAACATTAAAAAATGTTTTTTTTTGTATGACACTCATGTCATATGTGTGACATTCAATTGCTTTGTCAGCGATAATTCATGTAAATATTAATAGAACACAAGGAAATTAGTATCAATAAGGCTCTCAAGTCATTTGTTGAGGTTTCGGCAGTAACGCCCTCCTTTGCAGAATTATTTAGAAAAATAAACCAAATTTATGCACATAAATGTTAAATATCAAAGCATGTCAAAGACTAATTTTTTTGTGCAACAAATTGAATGAAAAATGCATCTTTTTCTGGCTTCTATGTCAACCACCCATATATTAAAGCAGTTAATCAGATAATTATAGACCTTATCTGATATGTGGAGGAAGAGGAAGTTAGTGATTTGTAAAAAAAAAATATTTGTCAAATAATTATTTAATAAATGTATGAAATAATTATTTTTCCAAGTTCAAATCAGAGAAGAGGTTCAAATACTTATCTCTGCCATTTTATTTCATACACCTAAATGCCACATGAAGAAATTTAAAAAGAATTTAATATGCATGGACAACCAATGCTGCACACAACACTAAACTAAAGCAAAAAAAAAAAAAAAAAAAAAAAACAATATCTCCTGAGAGATATTTTCACTTTTTGCACAGATGAAGCAACAGTGCATGAGAAACAGAAGAAGTTACAGCAGCAGCAGAGGGTTGTTCACTCCCCCACAGGAAACTGACACTGAAACAGAAAGTGGAGTTCTGTTCAGTGTATAAATATCTACCCTGCATTCAAATTAGTATGACACTGTAGGTTTTAGAAATTGTGTAACATATTAGGGTGAACTAATATGAAGAGAAGCTCTATGAAGTACAATGCTGCCGCCCTTTGTCACCGAGATCACATGTTTGTGGGTTAAAGTGTGCTCCTGTCATCCATCCACGCAAAAACACATTGAAAAGCTGCATTTACAAGGTAAGAAATGGTTTTACATGCTTTATGTCAGATAACTGTGTTCTTGGAATGGTAAACACAGGTGTTTCAGGACTAGCTGGAGTTTAATACGATTGGTTGACAAAAGAAATGACCCCTTTTTAACTCATTTCAGAAATCAAACAAGCTAAAGTGTAAAAACCTGGTTCAAGATTTACCCATTCTGAAGTTTTTTTGGTGTTGCTTCTTTAAGTATTTTCATTTATAAATACATTCATTACAAAGAACCCAGCGTTTTTTGGGAATCCTTTTTATACTCCACAAATTTTGGATTATTCCAAGTTTGTTCAGTTTGTATTTTGTTATTTCTCATTGCAACTTCCCCTCTTTCAAAATCTTCAGTGGACTTGAAATAGGGTTTACAGTGTGTTTTCATGTAACTGATTAACTTATCTATAACCTAATGTATAACTGTCAGCAAACAGTTACCGCTTAATACAATAATACAATAATACAATGACACAATAATAATACAATGACACAAAAACTTTTTGATTTTACAGTGAAGGTGACATTAATGTTAAACAGGATTTAGTCCAGCAACACGTTATGTGGAAATTCCCATGCAGCCCACCTACAAACTGACATCTAGTTTCAGCCAGAAAAGAGGAGAACTGTTCAAGTGTAATGGAAGATGCGTGTTCAAATGTTCCGTTTTCTCTTTATAATAAAGTATAGTATAAAGTATCCCTATTCTCAAAGAAAAACACCTATAACACCTGTGTGCTATATTTAAAGCATATTTCAATCTAGAACCATGTTGTTTGCATTTCAGCCAGGAAGTGAATGTCTGTTTTGTGCAGTGAAAAGCTAATCTTGATGAACATGATTTCCATAAGCAAATTCGTTAATAAAAAAGTGTGCAGTTGACAAACACATATAAACATGTGAGAGAGCTTTACTTAATTTGGATTTATTTGGTCATCTGATCATGTAACGTAATAATAAAAATAATAAAGTATGCCACTACACAAATGACATCACATAATGCGTCCATTTCCAAGCCCAAAGCATAACATCCACACATCAATTTCCTTTCAATATGTTTTCAGGCTCAAAATGGGGTACACCATTGGACAGGCTCACCAAGCAGTCACAGGGCCTCATTCACTCCAAAGGGGAATTACATCTAAAACCCATGCAAGCATTGGAAGAACATGCAAACTGCACTCCTGGATTCAACTTGGATGATTAATCAATAAAATCCAAAAAGTTACGTTTTTGCTTAATTGTTACAAATCGAAAAATGATTTTCAGAATTTACTCTAGTATGGCCTGTACCGCGATGCCCACTCAGGAATTCATGCATGGTATACACAATTACCAACATGTCTCCATGCGCAGACTAAGCTATAGAGTCACTGATTCTTCAGTTTTGTGGAAATGGTTTGCATCTTCAGATATTGAAGTTACAAGAGGGGCTCTAGAATTATCTTCAACTATGAGAAAAATAAATTGCTTTAAGATCGAATTTAGTCTAAAAATAACAGGGATTATTTTTTTGTAAAATGTCCAAGCTCTAGTTCAAAGATTATCTACCATTCTTATGCAAAATATCACAATATTGTACTTTTGTTGTGGAAAAGTTCAGATATACCCACTTCACCAGTTTTGGATGCAAAACCTTTTGAATTCATTTTTTTTTAAAAGAGCATTTTTCGTGAGACTTGGTGCAGGATCGTTAAGGCATTTTACGAGACTAAAAGGAACAAAAAGTAACATATTTTGAAACAAACAATATTTTATTTGTGGCAAAACAAGCTAAATCCACATCAGAAAAATAAAGACTGAACATAAAAGCTTCCCTGATTTACCCAGATAGACATGTGAAATCATATAAATGTATAGAAAAAAGCCTCTTAAGGCTTGCCAGAAATTTTAAGTTACACATTTACTAAAAATGTGTTTTTGTGGGTTACATCTGAAGTATTTTTAAAACATGAAATGAAACATAAACTGTTTATTATGTTTAATTTAAACATACAAATAAATTGCATAAACAAAATATGGAATAATATAAAATAATGCAGAACATGCAGAGTTTGACAGCAGGCTCTAAATTGAAAGGAGTTCTCTGGCAGTAAATAAAAAAATTTTTTTAAAAAGTAAATGAAGTTGTTAAATAATATCTTGCCTCTCTATCTCATGTTAAAGGTCAATTTACACCTCTTTTACACACACATGCTGAACAAAAAAAAAACAACTACAGAAATTACACAATATCATCTTTATCACTGATTTGATCACAGAACATTGAGGCATGTATTTCTTTGAAATAAATCAGATTTCAACACATCTCTCACATATCTGATTAATAAACTTTTTGCATCTTAACCATTTCATACGTTCATATGTTAAGATAAAGCCGCCAAACCCTTCTATTTCATACAGGAACACTTTACTGTACTCTCTCTTGTTTTTCAGACCCAGACGCAATGGCAGAATCACGTTTCTTGGGGCATCTGTTAGAAGAAATCTGAATGATGCAGTGTTTCTGTGCTTACTGACTGCTCTCTGGATTCTTTGTGGAGCTGTGGATTACAAAGTATCAAAAAAACAGGACCTTCAATAAAAGAATTGAAAGAGATTCACCTACCTTCCACGAATGAGGGGAAGATGAATATCAGCACCATCCCCAACGACACTACCGAGCTCCAGGAATCATCGATACAAGAATATCAACATAACATTTATGCAGTCTTCTACACGGTGATTCTTATTCCTGGACTGATCGGTAATGTTCTTGCACTTTGGGTTTTTTATGCTTATGTGAAGGAGACGAAGAAAGCTGTGATATTAATGATCAATCTGGCCATTGCTGATCTGCTCCATGTATTATCACTACCTCTGCGTGTTTACTACTACTTAAACAAATCATGGCCTTTCGGTGAATTCACCTGCATGGTTTGTTTCTATTTGAAATATGTTAATATGTATGCTAGCATATACTTCCTAGCCTGCATCAGCCTGAGACGCTGTCGCCTCATTATCCACCCGCTACACAATGGCATCTCTCGGAAGGGGCACGAACGCAGGGTTTGCTTGATTGGGTGGTTCATTGTCTGTTTGGGATGTCTGCCATTCCCTCTTCTGAGGATGACAAGCCATAACTCTACCCACCAGTGCTTCTCTGAACTACCCATGACACAACTTAACAAGGTTCTAGGGGTTTTCCTGTTGACAGCTGCAGAAATAGCAGGTTTCCTTCTACCCCTGACTGTAGTAATAACATGTACATGGTTGACTGCTGCAAGTTTGCGTGAGAAAACCTGCATACTGCATGACACTGGTGAGAAACACAGGGCCCATAAGATGGTGTTGAGTTGCGCTGGTGTATTCCTCATTTGTTTTGTGCCCTACCACATTACATTCCCTTTGGACTTCTTTGCAAAATCAAAATTTAATTTCAGTGCTACTTTCAAAACAGCTGTTCTGCATGTTCACCCGATTACTTTATGTCTAGCAAGCCTAAACTGCTGTCTGGACCCCATCATGTACTACTTTACCACAGATGAATTCAAGCGTCGTCTCTCCAGACCAGAATTGCAAGAAAGTTTGCCGTTACACAGCAAAGTGTCTTCTTTGACAAAACCTGAAGTCAGCCATGAACCAGACGAATGATCTACAGACAGCAGCAAATGACAAGAAAAGCTATTTCTGCACAAATGATAAATTCAAAACGGCTTTGCAGAGAAATGAGCGTTCAGAATGTAATGACAGTATTTTTTATGCGAATTACACAACTATTTTTACAATTTATGCAATGTTTATACACATCATTTCATTGCCAAGCTATTATTGCCTTTTTTGTAAATAAAGTTATTAATAAATTTGTATAAGCAAACTTAATTCTTTGTAGGAGGTGATTCAACACTTTCTCACTATTTATTTCCCCAATTAATGTGGCCCTGCAATGAACTGCTGACTGGTGCATAGGATGTGTTCCCTTCCGTATCACTTAAGAGTCAATGAGAGTATTGAAATAAAGGAAGCTTTGTTTACTGTTGGTTTCAGAGTGAGCGTAAACACACTCCTGATGATGTCAAGTGTCTATGGATCACAAAAGAGGACATGAACATGTGCAATTACTGTCCAAAGAAGAGGCTTAGTCTAAGATGTGTCCTTCAACATCATTTCAAAGGGACCGGACAGGTTGGACAACCAGAGGTTACAGGAAACTGCAAATTAGGAATTGTACAAACAAATAAAGAATTGTTTTATGTCCTCTCTCTTGCAGGCAGAATCACAAGGCTAGACATATGTAGCTTGCACAGCAGATCTCACAGGTCACATCTTTGCCTAGCAAAGGAGCATTGAAGCTAAGGCACATTTCAACCATTTTGATCTGGAGTGTAGGAGATGGATACTGTTTTTATGCAACATCCCTAAGACATTGTCCCTGTTGGAGATTCTCAACAGCAGCTCTTCAGGCAAAATAAAACACTACAGCAAAGAAAAAGTTCAGTAGTTAAGTATGTTTTCAGGCATCGCAGTAGATTACATGGAGGATCACATTGAGAAAAACATATACAGCATTACGATCACCATTTTTCAATCTATAACTTGTATATATAGATTTTCATAAATGTTCAGTTACAGGTTAATCAAAGATTATTATGTGAAGATTGTCCTTACTTCCCAGGCAACACTTGTGCAATCTAAAAAGTACCAAAAAAATGTTTATGTCTTGGTTAAACATACAGGAACAAATTAGGATCTATTTAATTATGAATGAAATCCAATGGAATTGAGTTTGTTCATGCAAAACTTAAGACGTTTTAGAAATGTTCAAGCCTTGGTGAATTTTGAGGGATGGTCTATGTGGAAACTTGGTATATTACGTGATATTCAATCATTACACACTACAGCAACATTTTGTGCTCAGTTTGTGACAAGGCTTTTTGTTTTTCATAACTCCCAATGCATATTTTTAGAAACTTTACAGTAACAGAGAATCCTCTGCAGAGGATTAGACATTTAGAGTAGTGAGTTTTACATGGCGAGTAGAAATCTATAGAAAATATTGCATGTACACTACTGTAACACAACTCAATGCAAAAACAGAATCTATTGCACACAACGCACTCTTGAAAACATGATCAGATTGTGATAGTTTTATTTTCTGGTTTGTTCTGTGTAATTGGGACATTGTTCCAAATTATCACATAAATGTGATGTGTCCAAGAGGATGTCTCTTAGATACTCTAGGAAGGTGAGGAGATGTTGGGTTTTGTGAGACCCAAGGACAGCATACCGGTGGACAAGACCCTCTGAACCCATGGCATGCCCAGATAATGGTGGCCACGGTGAACCTACTCAGGTTTGGACGGACACTTAGTCCTCTATCAGCCATTGTCATGCCATGGAAAATGCCATAGTCAATGACTGTTGCTGGTCATTTGGTTTAGAGGATTGGGTTTTATGTTTTAGCATTTGAGGAAAACTGTGACAGGAAACTTCTTGCCTGAGGCTCCATTGCTATCAAAAGTATGTTGTCTTTCTGGACTTCTCGTGGGATATCCCAATAAACAGCTTATTTTGATAAGAACACAAATCATACATCACGTCCGATTATTTTTTAGGCCGGATGCTAAATGTTAGAGCGCCTAAAAAAACTCACTAAAATGTGGGATTACGTCACCATCTACTGTCAAACGGTAGAAATGCATGCCACGGGTCTACGCGGGATAAAACATCTGAGATAGATAAACTATGTCTGTCAAAGTTATAATCAGCATTATAAAGGTTTCTGCACGTTTTTTGTCTTTCCTATATATTTCTGATTCCCAAATTATTACTTTTCTTCTAATACAATTACATACCATATGCCTATGACTCAATACTGATTATCATTAGAACTCATCTGCTAATTTAAAATCATTTGCAATAAAACAACAAAACATAAATGTGTTATTTCGCGAAAGGTTGCTTTTAAATTTTATTTTGGAGTTTAACTTTTTTATTTTGATCAGGCACTATTTAGACAGCTCATGTAGAGGTCCTTGTTTCTCCCTACTCATGTAACCCAAATTGTCGCAAACAACGCGCGGGAGCTTCTGAGAAGTGTTGTATGTTCCATTTCATTTTCAATTTTATGCGTTTAAATGTTTAATTAGACTTTCTGACGAATCGATTGTATATCTTAACTGTACATTAGAAGCGAGCAAGTAAATGAGAACCAAACTGTATAATATACAGCAACTTGTTAAATTTAAAGCGAGAAACTGTCAGTTAGCTGTTGCAACTAACTTACAGTGAAGTCAAAAGCAGCCGGTTTTTTAGACTAGCGTAAGCTTTTAAGCCTCATTCGTAATGGAGAAGCTCGGAATTAAGGCTACATTTATTTATTTGAGTTTACAATACATATCTAGCAGCTGTTTTTGATGATTATTTATGATATCTGCACCACCTGGCCCAAGATAGATTTTACCATTAATTATATTCAAACATCCCAAGGGATGATCTTAATCAAGGTTTTCTCAATCAAAATGAACTTTGTTTTTATTTATGTCCTTACTTTGTTAATGTGATTTTAGAAAAATGGCGTTTAACTTCGGCACTGGAGGTTTCAGCTTTACTGCCCCTAAACCTGCAACCACAGCTGCACCCACCACAGGTTTTGGTCTACCTCAGAGTTCCAGCACACCAGGAGCAGGAGCATTCTCGTTTGGGGCAAGCCAACAACCCCAAACTCAAACCTTTGGGAACCCACCTTCTCAGATTGCAGGACTTCTTGCTCAGCCAACACAAAACAATGTAACTACACAAGGAGGGTTTAGCTTTGGATCTCAGACCCAGGCTCAGAGTGCCACCACAAGTGCAGGCTTCTCTTTTGGGTGTGTTTCTTTTAAAGATCAATTTGCTTTAAAATGCATTTACCTGAAATTTTTTGATACATTACCCAAAAAGTTACAGCTTGTTCTTCTTATTGTTTCCAGTGCCTCCCTTCCAAAACTAAGCACTCCAGCAGCTCCTCAACCTGCAACTACCAGTATTACATTAGGGGCTTCGTCTGCTGGGGCAGGCTTCACTCTTGGTGGTCTTTCTCAGACTCCTGCGGCCCCACAGACAATGGGAGGTTTCAACTTTGGACCTACTAAAATTCAGGCAGCCTCAGTTGCCCCAGCACAGCTCACCCCAGCCCTCTCGCTTGGTGCTCAACCCACCACTGGTAACAAATTTTGTTTAGTTTATGACTTGACATGTCTAAAGCCCTGTATATGTTAGTTCCAACACCGTTCCACACAAGCTCTTGGTAGCTTAGATGTGATCAGATGTTTTTTATGTAGGTTGCTCCTAAACTGTGTGGGGCTGCAGCTCACCAGAACTTACCGTATTTTTTGGCTCATAAGACGCACCCAATTTTAAAAGAGGAAGATCTAGAAAAAAAAGATTCTGAACCAAATACTTTTGTAAAATATTTTATATCAACTGTGTAAAAGTTAACAGCCAAACATGTAACATGAACAGACAGTAAACAGTAAAAGTAACAAAAAAAAAGGCTGTAATGTTTTTCTTTTGCCCCCACTCATCATTCTAAAGTCCACCATTCGTTATCACCATCACTGTTCCAGTGCAACATTGCCCCCACATTAGTAATACCGTAATAGCCAGTAACATTGTCCCCAAATTACAAATAATAGCTAGTAAGATTGCCTCCACATTAGTAATAATACAGTGGTTCTCAAACTTTTTTAGTCGAGCCCCCTTTAAACCTTGAAAAGAATGTAAAAGATATAAAATAATAATTATTTAATAATTAATTAATAACTATTTTAATGTAAAATAAATGTAACTACTCCTTAATGTTAAATAACTCATTATTTATAGCTTATTTAAGTGACAATTCGGTTGCATGGTGTTAAGATATGATCCTTATGCGCTCTTACCTGGTTAGCAACACTACCTAATTGCAGAGCACGTTACGTTTGCTATCTCGTATGTACATGTGTGAGATGTACCGTTGAGAGATGATTTGAGTTTGAGTTTATTAAAGAAGAGTTTCAGTCATTGAGAGCGTTTTGTTTTCCTCACGCGAGCAAGAGAGAGAGAGCTCACGGCAGCAGTTCCGCTCGTGAGTACGGATGCGGAAGCACCGCTGCGGCTACCGTAGCCAAGGCATTGTGGGAAATGTAGTTTTTTTCTCGTTTTCGTTACGACCGCGCTATGGCAGAGATGGGCGATGACGTCAGCGCGCAGCGCTGGGTAAACAAATATGGCCGCGGCTTCGGCCTAGCTCCGGAGCTCTTACGCCTCTCATACGGCCGTGACCGGACTTCGCGGCGCTCTGCATTCGGTCTATAAGACGCACCAACTTTTCCCCCTCAGTTTTGGGGAAGAAAAAGTGCGTCTTATGAGCCGAAAAATACGGTACTTTGGATATACTTGGGTTATGGCATTTGTGTACACACTTTGTAAACTTTTTACTTGAAACTTTTCACTGAAAATGTTGTTTGTTGATGGTTGTCAGGTCTCGGCACACTTGGCGCATCTACACCAGCTTCTACAACTGCTATTAATTTTGGAATTAAGACTTCAGGTATGAAAAATGTGTTAATTGTAGCAACAGTGCTAGAAATTTGTTTAACATGTTTTTTTTCCCCATTCTTTTCACAAGCCACTCCAGCCCCAACCACAGTAGCACAGTCCAGTCAGTCCTTGAGTGCTCCGGTATCATCTCTCTTTGCCATACCTATTGCCTCAACACCTGCCACGACATTTACATGTGAGTTTCTACGTAACCAGTTTTAAAGACAAAGTTCCTAAACCAAACCTTTTTAACATTTTTTTAAAATAAGCCAACAATGCAATTAAAGCTTTTCTGTGGGAAGTAAGTTTGACTTTCTCTTGGTTCTATTTCTAACATCAAGGCTAACTGTTATCCATTTCAGGGACATCAACTAAATTTTAAAACAACCCTATGCATTTTTTTAAGCCTTTAAACTATATTTTCAAATCCGTTTCTTGGTTCAAAATCAACTACTTATAATAACTTCAATTGGTACATAGCGCTTTATCATTGTTACGGGCACATTACAACACGGTACAGGTCGTAATTAAAAAAAAACCCTTCAAAATATGGTGACTTTGGTAAGCATCACATCACTGCTTCTGCCCTCAAAAGATGGGTAAGACAGGAAGGTGACAAACAGGCTGAAAATCATTCCTGAAGCAGCAAGAAAAGCCAAGGGTGTTATGGATATGATGACAACACAATCAGCATTGTCTACAGTGAGCCTAAATGAGCCATCAGTTGTAGGCACATCTTATCATTTGTCTTTTTTCATTTCTATATTTTTGAACACAACAATAGCAATAGGTGCAAAGAAAGTTTGTATAAAATGTTAATATTACTTTTCCTTGACCATTGATTGTCTTGTTCAAGGAGGTTTGTTGGTATTTATGGCTTGCCAATAAGGGAGCTACAGCTTTTATGACAATTATTAGAAACTTATTATTTGTTTTACTTTAAAGGGACCTTGCACGCAAAGGTTTTATAGTGAAAACTGGAAGAGTTGCATTTGGCTTCATCAAGCTACATCTATAATTCTCTCAGAGCCTTTGCAACAAAAGGAGTTGTCTCTTAAAATGTTTCTGGAGCAGAAAATTAATTGATATTTTCTAGTATTTTTTTTTTTTATCTGAATAATCTGCTTGAGACTAAGTCACTTTTTCTGTCGTAATGTATTTCAGTGGGATCTGCTGTGACATCAGTGGCTCCAGTTGTGACCCCAGCATCCAGTGCTGCTGCAGCAAGCCTGTCTCTGAAACCTCTTATAGCTGCTCCAGCTGTAACTGCAGGTTGCATCTGTTAATCTCTCGCTCTGACTGCTCATATAAAATTAATTTCATTAGGGCCAAAGGAGGACCAGTTTAGAGCCGTAATTTTGAAATCCTGAAATGCCACTTGAAACATATCATACATGTTATCAAATGTATTGTTTCCTCCAGTGCATTGACCATTATTTTGCAAATGCCTACTTTCTGCTAAATCTACGTTTGTTGAGCTTGCTAACAATAGTTGCCACTGTCTTTCAACATGGAGAGGACATTCATTACAATAAATTACCTGTGTGTTTTTGTAGCGACAACAAGCGCTGGAGCTACCACTGGCTTTTCACTGGGACTTAAGACTTCCGCATCCACTGCCCTGGGCAGCATCACCACTTCTACTGCAGGGGTCACAACCAGGTGCTGGCCTTTTTAAAATTGATTTTTCTTTGTTTAGTTTTTTTTTTTTTCACAAATGCATAACAAAATTCCCCAAATCTTTTTTTCTCAGCACTGCACCGGTGATGTCATATGCTCAACTTGAGACTTTGATCAACAAATGGAGCTCAGAGTTGGAAGACCAGGAACGCCACTTTCTTCAGCAAGCTACTCAGGTCAATGCCTGGGACCGAATGCTGGTGGAAAATGGAGAGAAGGTAGAGAAAACCAGTGATCATAATTTGCTTGTGTTTTCCCAATTGTTTCCTTGGTGACTCTGGTCCCAGTTGTATTAACAATATCCTATACAAAATGAGCGGGTCATGTGCTTTTACTGTCTGTGGTAGCAATCAGAATCAATCAACTACCGTCTGTTACACCAACAAATTCATTCTCTATTACAATAAATCTATTACATTTGTGATCTGATCATTTTTTTTGGGTGCAAGTATTCACAATCAACATTCTGTAAAAATCCCCCCTCCCTCTGTTGTAGTTAGGTCTATAATTAAACGTAAAATTGTACAGAAATCTAATATTTACAGTCTAGATAGTACATTTCAAGAACCAGGCAAATATGATGCTCACCTTAAATATATTTCCTTTGGAATGACACCTGTTTGCAACTTATTGACCTGAAAATATTGTTGCAAAAGCTTTCAAGGAGATGAATAAATCAAAATATAATGTTCTTCCTGCAGATAACTTCTCTACATAAAGATATGGAAAAAGTGAAACTGGACCAACGAAGGTAATCCAGGTTTAACACGTTCTTTGGTGTATTTTTGCTTTAATACCTAAAATAAAAAAATAACTTGATGTTGAACAATTTTCTGTACTGCAGACTTGATCAAGAATTGGACTTCATCCTGTCCCAGCAAAAAGAGCTGGAGGATTTGCTTTGTCCTTTAGAGGAGTCTGTGAAAGAACAAAGCGGAACCATATACATGCAGAATGCAGACGAAGAACGAGAAAGAACGTAAGAACCAAAACTTTTAACCTCAGTACCTTTGCTAAGAGCTTGCATTCTATTCAAATGGGATAATGGCTTAAATGCAAAAAAACAAAAAGTACTCCAAAACCAAACTAGTGATTTTGTACAGTGGATAAATAGTTCTTCCACAGTAGGATTCTATTTGCTTTAAGAACACAAAAGAGCAAATATCTTAACACAGTGAAGAGTTCTGACTGGAGCAGCTTCTGTCTGTCACTCAGAGTTTGAAGTTAGCAAAACCAATTTTTTTTTTCTTCTCAGACCACCAGTTTTTTTTATAGCTTGACCTCAGATGTGGTGAGAACTCTGGGCTTGGGTTATGACTTTCTAGAGAACCATAAGATACAACAAGAAATGGGTTTGAAGCGTAACTGGAGGAGAATTAATTTAAGTTTGGTTCATCACATTTGCTTATTAAGTGGGGAAACCAGCTGTTGTGACCAACTGTGCTGGCAGCTTTTTGATCCCATTCAGTGAGCGGGTGAGAAATGAACGCGTTCACCAGTCAATCCGACGAGTAAGTTTTTAGACTCCAGTAGGGATCATGCCAAGTCCGCTGAAGAAACCCAACCTGGAAGTATCTTTATGTGCAGTAGCATTGTCATATGGCACTGACACAGATGGATATTTATGTGTCTCTGTTACCCAGATATAAGTTGGCTGAAAATGTAGATGGGCAGCTTAAAAGAATGTCACAAGACCTAAAAGAGATTATTGAACACCTTAACACATCCAGTGGACCTGCTGACACCTCTGACCCGGTATGAAATATATTTTACACTTTGCTTGCGGAGAAAATTTCCTATTTTGGGCTAAGAATGCTTTGTGATATTTTTCAGCTTCAGCAGATCTGCAAAATTCTCAATGCACACATGGACTCTCTTCAGTGGGTGGAACAAAACTCAGGTTTGTGTTTTCTGATTTGTGGAATCGTTTTGCATTGACGTTCCCTTGAATGCTAACATAAACATGTCATTTTTGTGTAGTTTTACTTCAGAGGCGAGTGGAAGAGGTCTCAAAGTTGTGTGAAAACCGCAGCAAGGAACAAGAGAAGAGCTTTCGTTTAAATTTCCAGTGATGATTATATATTAAAATTTCATGAGTAAGGTGTAAACATTTTTATTTTGGGCGGAGGGGGAGGGTATGCTTCCAATTAAACATCAGTCTAAAATAAACTCTTGAAGTGGTCCATTTGATTTAAAGAAATGTGTGGATGTCAGATACAGATTTTAGTAACGCTATGGCTCTGCTTTGTATGGCTTAGCTCTACTCGTCTCAGTTTCCAGAATCAGCTCTGAGTGGGCTTGTTTGACACGTCACTCTGCCTCATCAATCTAGTTACATGTGCTGACATCATAGCGAATGCTATGCCCTGCTATAAAAACCAAAAGAAGTTATGCTCAATGCTGATGGTGCAAAACACGGAACAATGGAGATTATTGAGGTAGCTTGTGCTCAATATGTGACGGTTTAGAACAGTCAGAAACTTCTATTCCAGTCAGCAAGTATCACCTTGGCCTGAATAAGGGTGCTTTCACACCCTTCATTTCAGACAAACAAACGATACTTTGTTCTTATTGTCTGCTGTTTTAGTCCACATACATTCACACCACAATTATCTCTTATTCGCACTAGATGAAAATATAGACAGGTGACAAAATGGTACAGAATGGTGGAAGAGCTGGCAAACGATATATCAAATATTTGCATTTGCGGACCCTTCAGAATAAACTAGCTAATATATATTGCGTCGTAGTTGTGTTTCGATCTTTAGGGGTATAACACCTCACACTGCAGGTGGCGCTGTCTGATTAAACGTTAGGCCTGGGAGAGCAGGTCTGAGCGGATGTGTAAGTCTGAGTGAGCAGGTCTGAGTGTGGAGGTGTGTCTCCGAGTCTGCATCTTCTATAACGTCGACCATAGCGACATGGACGCTGGCGTTGCTTAACTCCATGGAAGCGTAATAACCTGTCGAGGAAACAGCAAAGCCTTATCTGCATTCTGCAAGGGCTCGTGTGCTTTTCACGGAAACGAAATGTCCACCGACGTTTGCAGGTAACACTTGTGTTGCAGGTGAAGCATGTGCCGGTGAACACAGATCCCGGTTCTGCACACGCATGTAGCATGAACGAGGTTATGTTATGCCTTCTGTATAAAACCTGCAACAAGATGCTTTGGCATTGATGCTTATAAGAGGAATTTTTACTAACGTTACCCCACAAACAGCAAGCATGTGCACATTGTACGGTGTTCAGCCCTTTATTCGAACGAAAGTCTTGTTTTATGTATGCTGAAATTGTGTTCAGAATGTTCATCCAATATATTTTCTTTGTCCACAAAATGTTCTTTGAAGTAAGTACACCCGAACACAGGGAGGGAAATTGAAATATGCATTCAGAGAGAGCGCGCACGCGCGCAGACGACGGGAGTCTCGCATGCGCCATTTTACCGCGAATCCAGCCATCCGGCAAGATGGCGCTTTCGCTTTGTCTGCTCTAAGCGGCAAAACAGATTTCACTTTTAGCACACATGAAATTTGACCGTGGGGGAAAGAAGCACCTTTTCTAACGCCGCAAACTTTGTGACATCTTTAAGTTCTGGGCATGACAAGGACATTGACATACTGAGGTAAGTTTAAGAAGGTAACGCTAGCCGGGTTTTAAGTGCACACGTCTCAAATATGTGCGTCTCAAATGCACGCTCGAGCTCTGCTATTGTTCTTTTGCACTATTAAATTGGGTTTATAGTAGCTTATCGGCCTTACTTTTTATAGACCAGTTTTTATATTCGCCCATTGTTCAGCGGCACTTATCATATGCTAGCACTAACGTTAGGCCTTTCACCACCAAATTTTAGTAACGTTTCAACAATACGGTGCTAGAGCATCCGTAACCAAGTCTAGCAACTTTATATTTGAGTGTTTTTATCTGATAGTGTTTTTGTCACGCATGACACATTCTTATCTTGACTAGGAGCTGTGTCTACAAAGTAGAATAATGTTAAATGTTTTCCCCGGGTGTCTTTAGTGGCGGGTTTAAAATTTTTCTTATTGTAAAAGTGTAATCTTGAAACGTGCATGCTTTATGTTTTAATCTTTGCTTTGTTTATGTCGGCTGCTATCAGCGCTTGTCTTGCTCGCTGTTGCCGGTTGTTGTTTTACGCGCTAATAGGAAGGAGACGGGCTCAGTGATGACGCCACCTGTCAATCAAAACAAAACACAGCGGATGGAATATCCCTAAAAAGCATCTCACAATTAAAAACGGTTTCATTTATTCCCCAGATTTTTCTGTCTACTCAGATATTAGACTTTGTTTCCATATAACGTTACCCACTTTTCCCTCACTGCTGCGTGTTTACTGGACAACAGAGATCTCACTTCCGGTTTATCTTAAGCATTGTTTTTGCGGCAAACTGTTTTTTTTATTCAATCATGTACAGATAAACAATATATGTATGCTATGAAATTTTACACAATATAGTCATATTACAATTATATTTTGAAAAAAAAAATCCTTATTATTAGACCAATACAAAGAAATGTGCCCTTGGTTAAAGTTTCCATACAAACAAGTTATGCAAAGTAAAGTTCTGATTTTAACATTTACTGATTTTACACTCTTTTTCTTTATTGTCTTTAAAAAGGAATCTTGCAGCACTAAAAGGTGCCTCCCAAATAAAGAAAATCAATGAAACGTTTCAGAACCACTTATCAAACCATGTCTGTCTTTTTTGAGCATTTATTTTCATAAACAAAACTGTTTCTTTGATTAGACTAAATGAGAGCTAAATTTTTATAAACTATATTCCATATAAATTGTGTTTTGAAAGAATCAAATGTGGAAAAATGCAATGAGATTAACCCAGAAGCATTTTGTTTAGCAACATTTCAAACAGTGTATCGTATGCCCATTTAAAAAGTTCAGATTGTTTGAAAATTAAAGTGCTCTGTGACCCTATTCGGATAAAGTATGTTTGGACAGTAATGCCATTTTAGGAGGTAAATACAGAATTGCTCTCCCCTATACCTTCCACGTAGGTCTTAAAATCAAGGGCCAAGAGAAAGGGCTGAAAATATACCTTTACGAAGCTGTATATGTCAGCGACATTTTTCTAGAGTATCAGCGTTGCTGCTGGTAGTTTTTAATATATAAACACAATCAAAATGCCAAGTGCTTGAGTTGTATAACATTAGTCACTGACGGAAATTTTTTTTTTTTTGGCATTTAAATTACTTTTGCTGACATGAAATCTATAAACAAGTGGTTTTAGTCAATGTAAAACTTATAAATGACAAAATTACTTGCATTTATTGACTCTTTGGTTGTGTTACCTCGATCCACAAAGTCCCACCCACCAATCCTGTTACACACATAGCATCAGACAGATGGCTGAGAGCAACAGATTATTCATACACAATGGTCAGCTAAAGTAACTTGGTGATCTTGGTTATGGTACACACTGTTATCATTGTGTCCTCCTACTTACTATGTTCAACTATCAATCCATTTTACTTTTATTTTCCACAGGCAAATTCTTGGAGTGAGTAACATTGTGAGCAATGTAAATCAATGATTTAATAAAGTTAAAGCTTATTATTTTAAAACCAGGTTGCAGAGCTTTGTTAAGAAAAAGTGAAAACTTAAAAGATTCATGTTGTAAATTTGCTAACTCTAATTTTAGGTCTAGCAAGCTGAACACACTGGTGACAAAGCTTCATGAGTCCTTGGGTCGTTCTCCGGGCGCTGAAAGTATTGACTCTCCAGACGTTTCCAGTGGTGAGAATGGCTTATTATATATAAACTGATATGTGTGATATGTTTATTTCTAATCAAATATTCTTGGTATTTTTATGCAACTCTAAATACAAAAATACTTGCCCTCTTTTTTTTTGCATGGATTTCTTTTCGATGTACTTTTTTTTTTTAAACTGCAGGTGAAGTGGTAACCAAAGAATCTGAAAAGATGAGTGAAGTAAGTTTGGAATGTTCTGTTTTTTTCTTTGATATTTATACATTGCATTGTATGTTTTGCAGTTACACTGGGGTCGACTTTCTGTACCATGTCATTCTTATTTGTCTTGTATGTTTGTATAATGATTTCTGACTGCAGTATTGTTCTGGGCTTATGAAGTTAAGTGTATTAAAAAATACACTTATTGGAAGAATTCACACTGCTTTTTTGTTGTTGTTTTAACTGGTATTGATAGTAAATTGTAGATTTAACATCACTTTATCTTTTCCTTAGCCTGGGTGCTCCTCAGATATTACCAAACCTTCGACTTCACGCTCAAAAAGGTGAGTTTGTTTTAAGCAGTGAAATGCATTAAAAACTCTTTTAAATAAAAAAAAATATATTTTAAAGTTTGAATTAAAGTACTATTTATTTTTTTTATGTGATTTTAGGAAAAGAAAGTAATATATGTTTTGTGTATTTCCCTCAAGTCAAATCTTTACAACTGTGGAGTTTGCTTAAGTTAATGAAGGCCATCATTGTTGGTTATAGTTAGAAAGATGGTTATCTGTTTCTAAGTATTTTACTTTTTTTTTCTCCCTCATCCTTTTGCTTTAAGGAAATCTTCATTTGTGACCAAGCACACTGTCGAGGATGAATCTGAATGTCCAAATGAGAGTGGAGCTGAACAAGGTGTGGATGAAAGCATGCAGAGTGACTTGGATATTAGTAAACTGCCTCAAGGTTTGTCCTGTTCAAATGAATCCTCTGATAAGTGGAAGATTGAATGTCTGACGTTTTCCTGTATATATTTATTTTTAGGCACAGTGGTGGTAAGGCCAGAGCCAGTTGAAAATGAAACAAAAGATAAATTTCGAGGCCCTGAGTTCCGCAACAAGGGAGGTAAAGGAAAAGAGGAGGGTACACGGAAACGCACTGGTTAGTACTCAAGTAATAATTAAATAAGCTTGATGTTTTTGTTTATGAGTAAAGAAAGGAAAAACTCATTGTTATCTGTATAAAACTGTTATTGTTTTCTGTAGAAAAAGTGACCGAGCTGCCAAATGCTCACATACTTGCTGCTTTAGGATAGTAGGGTTCACCATGAGGAAAAAAAAAATATAATTAGATGAGTGGTGGAAAAATGGTTGAAATAATACCCGTAATTAATAAAATTATAGAACAAGTGGCTCTGCTAAGTTGTTTATCCCAGCACATACATGGAATGGACAGCTCTAACTTATCAGATTAATCTTTTTCTCTCACGCGACTGAAAAGACAAAATATGTGACATTCTGCAGACACAACACGTGGGACAGTTGTTTTCCCCCTCGTTCAATGCCACACGTTCAGTGTCTATGTCAAAGACTATGGGTTACATCACATACCCTACAGTTGTAGTTTTATCCTCAGTAAGATTTTTATGGAATGTTAGCTTTGCTGAGTAATATTGTTTAAAATGGTTTTTTTTTTCAGGTTTTCACATACTTTAGATAGATTATGTGATATAGAGGGTGTGCACAAACTGACCACACTCCGTTTACTAAGCGCAGGTTGAAAAGCAACCATAAAATAAGTAATTAATATAGAAAAGTGTTAAACATTGAGTTTTTACTGATTATATACATATGTTAAAAAGAATTGGACTCAACTGCTTCCCCCAGATCACCAGCTTTCTGTGGACATAGAGATTGGATTTCCTGACATCATGTATATGTTACTGATGTCAACATCAAAGTGTATTAATAAAGGCATGCAAAAGCCCCAATACCTGGTTGCGAAGACTATGGTGTCTGGACTATTGTGTGCAAAAAAAAAAAATGGATTCAATATTTCTGTAGTACTGCATCCATATCTCTAAAAAGATACAGATGAAAGCTGTCACTTCTCATCAATGGGTTCTCATTTGGTTTTCTCTTTGGATTTTAAAAATCTGTAGAATAGTGTCCCTAAAAGTCTTAGATTCAAGCTGTCGAAATCACCACAGTGTTTGCCACTCACTCCTTGACTTCCAGGGGCTCTGACATCATGTGATCTTATCGAGCTTCCTAATGCACGTCATTTAATTCACAGTGCAGTGTTTAAAGGGTGTTGGAAATTGACTAAGTTTAATTGTTTTACAGGTGGCCAACTCAAAGATATATATAATTGCACAGCGTGTGGACAACAAGTCAATCACTTCAAGAAGGATTCGGTCTTAAAGCATCCAGCGCTGAATGTACTGATCTGCAAGGTAAATGCCAAGATTTCCTGTTGCAGTTATTTCTGTTGTTGTAGTCATTGTTGTAACATGCATACTGTTATCTTACAGTCATGCTTCAAATATTATATGAGTGACGATATCAGTAAGGATGAGGACGGGATGGATGAGCAATGCAGGTTGGTCCAATATATTTTATAATTTTTAGTGACAAAAGTAGTACTAAAAACACCAACTGGTACTGCGACCAGGGTTTGAAATTAACTTTTTTGATCACCAGCCAATCAGAACTTAAGCGATGAAAAAATGTATAATTTTTTTTAACAATGCATGAAAAACGCACAGAAAGTGCGTTGCACACACCAAACTTTAGCGTTATAAACCGTTATAAACTGAACTACAGGATCTTCTAAAAAATGTGCATATTGTGATAGTTCATTATTTTCTTTAATGTACTGATAAACTTTAGACTCTCATATGTTTCAGATTCATTTACACACAACTGAAGTAGTTCAAGCCTTTTATTGTTTTAATATTAATAATTTTGGCATACAGCTCATGAAAACCTAAAATCTCAAAAAATTGCGGGTTTTGGGGCAACTCACACACATTTTGACAGAAAAACGACAAAATGTTTAAGTGTATAATTAAAATAAAATCAGTGGTACTGTTAGGGCTGGGCGATATATCGATATTAAAAATATATCGATATATTTTTAAACGAGATATGAAATTTGACCATATCGCATATATCGATATAGGCTGCGTAGTTCAAACTGCGCTGTGAGCCTTGCTCCAGCAAACTGCTTTAACCCGGAGCTCTCAGCACTACTTCGCGCGCCCCTGGCCACGCCCCTCCTCTTTCAGGCACAGAGAGGGGAGGGGCTGGACTCTGGAGCAGACAATCCGCTGGCACTCTTCAACAAACATGGAGGAAGCAACAACATCTGCTGAGCATGCGGAGAAATTAGTTGGTAAACAAAAAAGTAGCGGCTCAGTAATATGGAGATGGTTCGGATTCAAAGTTTCTGATGAGAAACAAAACCATGTCATATGTAGGGAGTGCCATAAAGAAGTTACAGCCAGGGGTGGAAGCACTACAATTCTTTTTCACCATCTAAAACAGTGGCACAAACTGCAGTATGAAGAGTGTGTGAAACTGCGCCGAGGCCCCAGCTGCAAGCCAACCGCAACCCGCAAAAGCTCCAGCCCCGACACAAAGCTCCCTTCAAGCTTCATTTTCCCGCGGTGTACCGTTGTTGTGCCATATTTCGACTCCCCGGCAGATTCCGACTCCCCTCTTGCGTGAACGCGCATTCAATCACGATGATTACACAGACTAAGCCAATGAGAGTTCACATAAAATGTTTACTTGTGAAAAAGTTTTAATTTTTATTTTGCTTTACAATTGCTCTCACTTTTTGATAAAAATATCGGGATATATATCGTATATCGATATTCAGCCTAAATATATCGGGATATGACTTTTGGTCCATATCGCCCAGCCGTAGGTACTGTACTCAAATGGCTGGGCCTTGATGTCGAATGTTCAGCCACATTGCTACTGTTTTTAAATACATGGTTGAAATGTTGGTATTTCTCGCTCTAAATCTTCCTGGCCCTGCAAGGTGCTTTTTTTTGTTAGTGAAAAACATCAGGTTTATTCATTTTTGTTTATTGATTGAACAAAGTTTGGTGACATTTTCTTTCTTAAGACCTAAATCGTTGAAAGTTTTAAATTTAAAGCATCTACTTTTAAGCCAAGCACTACTTTTATGATTAAAAGCTCTTTTCTTTTTCAGGTGGTGTGCAGAAGGTGGCAATCTGATTTGCTGCGACTACTGTAGCAACGCCTTTTGCAAAAAATGCATTTTGCGAAACTTTGGGCGAAAAGAGCTGTCTGAAATCATGAATGAAGAAAGCAAATGGCACTGTTATATTTGCACCCCAGAACCGTTGCAGGACATTGTTAAAACCTGTGAAAAAGTGCTGCTCAATCTTGAATCTCTGAAAAAGCCCAAAGGAGACCACGAGAGGACAAAGCATGAAGACCGAAAGCAAAAGCATACCAATCGAGTAAAAACTGCTGTAAATGGACAGAATTGCTCCTCGGAAGGCACCGGAACAGTGTCGTTCACCTGTAAGACAATGACCGTTCCAAAAGAGCTTGTGAAAAAGACCAAAAAACTAATGAGACCACAAATGGTTTAAATCGTACATTTGTACAGTTTCTTCAGCACACCTCACAAGAAAATGAAGCCATAAGTTATAGACACTTAAAGGCGTTTAAATCAGTTTTGTCTGATCTGAAAAAGGCCCATGAGGCTTTAGAAAGTTCCCTTGAAAATGAGTTTCAATTGAAGGGTTTCAAGTATCAGAACGGAGAGGAGCAAAAGTCGTCACACAGTCAAGCTAAAGAAAATACAAACCATGAGTCCACAAATTTTTCAGAGGATGGTTTGGATTGCTTTATCGTGGATGACAATCCTGTTGTTGCAGACAACACTGAAGAAAGTAATTTGGCTGCGGCTGACATGGAATGCCAACCAATCTCACCAGAAAACATTCAAGAGTCACCTGAAAAAACTCGAGCTGAGCTGCAGGAAGTGGAAGCAGATACTAACGCTGAGGAAGGCTCAAACCCAGCTGCTGAAGAATCACTTGACAAAGACATAGTGTCTGTTCCACCATCAGTCCCAGATGAACTCTTTGAGATGGTAGAGAGCCTTGCTGTAAAGAAGGTAAACACTGAAGACAACTTGAGTGATTCTAGTGATGGCAAAGCAAAGTCAGGCACGGAGGAAGTGGAATCCAAGAAGAGTCTTACAAAACTTGGTAAAAAACTTGTTGTCAAGTTAACACAGGTTCCTTTTAAAATTACAATTAAACGAGATGAGGGCAAAAAACACAAATTGGAAGGTGAAGCTTTGCCTAAGGATAGTTTAGACAACAAACGTTCTCCCAGAACAAAGACTACTCCACTTCGAAAGTCACCAGAGGCAAAGAGCAGAGGCAAACTAAATATGTCGGAGGGAAAAGAAGAGAGCAGTGAGTGTGATTCTGACTCTGATACAGTTCCAGAGGTCTTGCAGGCTGCTGTTTCAAAGGCCAGCTCTGATGAAAGTGAACCCGAAACCAGTAAAAACAGTTCTGGCAAAAGAACCACGAAGAAAAAGTTAACTAATAAAGAAAACTCTAAGCGCAAGCTTGATTACCCTTCAGATTCAGAGCAAAGTAACAAGTCGTTAACTGCAAAGACAAAGAGGGCAAAGAAGGACAAGGAGCCAAACTCCTCTGATTCAGAACAAAGTGATAAATCAACAGCAAAGGAAAAGAGGGCAAAGAAGAAGGGAAAGGAATCAAACTCCTCAAACCACGACTCTGACCTTGAGAAGGAGAATAAAACATTGTCCAAAGTCAACAGTGGAAAAAAAGCATCCAAATATTCCAAAAAAGAAGGGAAGGAACCCACTAAGGAGGAAAGGAAAACTCCCAAAAGATCTTTTGAGCGTAAACGAAGGTCACAGAGAGGAAAGGATAAGACCAATGTAGATTTGTCCTCCAGCGATGATGAAGAGGAAGATGAAAAGCAGGCTGAAGACTCAGAAGACAGTGATCAGCAGAAGATCAAACCAATAACTGAGTCTGTTATGGATGGTATTGATGGTTTCCATCAGTCGTCAGGTCTGTCAAACAAACTGTTATGTTAATCTGTGTTTTAATCCTGAAGTAGTAGCTATAGACCTTATCAAATAGATGGTCATGAACTGAATTTTTTTTGTCCTGTTCATCCCTCAAATAGGCCTCTCACAGTTTTTAAGGATTTTTAGCTAACTTTAAATGTCTGATAGTATGTTAACGTTCGATGTGAATGCCAAATTGCTCTGGAACATTGTTTTGCTCCTAAACAATGCAATGATTTTTTTTAAAAGTAAATGCTGCAAAAAATGATTAACATTTCCTTTAACATAAAACTTGGTCACTCCCACCCTATATAGTAACTAATGACCAGGGTTCATTAAAGATCAAGATCCCTCAAGACAGAACTCCAACCAAAGCAAACTCTTGCATAATCCACCCCTGTTGCTCCAAACATCCTGGAGACTTTCAAGGAAATACAATCCCAACATGGATGCATGTGTAGCAGTGTTATTGGGTGGCAAACCTTATGTATCATGCCATTTTTAATCTGGGATTGATACTGGATCACCTACACTTGATGCATTTTGTGTTTTAGTGACAACATTTTAAATAAACGTTGAACTCTTGTTTTTGATTTACATTTTAGGTTTTTGTTGACGTTTTAAAATTATTTAAAGGCCATGTTCAAAGCAGTAGGGTTCAATTCTTTGCGATTACTGTTCACTGCACTGATTGGTCAACATTTTTGTGTATTAATGGGTCAGCTTAGGGGTAAGAGACCAAAAGGCAGCCAGTGTAATCTCGCCATACATGGTTGGCTAGAGCCTGACCCTAAATTGATGGTTTTTCTGCTGATGCTCTTTCAAATGTTCATTAAGTCACAAGACTAGCAATAGTGAACCCATAATGTAACCTTACTCCCTAGTGCAGCTTAATGGTTTGCCAAATTGGCTCTTACTGTAGTACTGCTACTTCATACACTTGGAGATATCTTTAGAAGAATATGTCGGTGTTAGATTCTGCTGGTCAACAAAGGAAGTAAACAGGGGCTCCATTCAATTGTTGGCCAAAGTGACCCAAATCAAACGTGTTTTTCCCCATATGTGACCTGTATCATGCATTTTATGATAGTCTCCACGGTTCAGTAACTTTATTTAAAATTCAACCATGGCCTGTTTAGTTTTTATTTTCAATATGATCTCAGTGTGAATGGCTGTGTTGACTGTATCCTTGATTTAGTGACCATTTTAGTTACCGGTACTTATTCCACTACTACTGGCTCCAATTCTCCTGGCTGCTGAAACAACAAAGGCCATAACCCAAACAAATTACCCTTAACATATTTCGCTGTGGTATCCATTAAGAAATCAACTTTTATAAGGCCAGAGAAGTGTCTAGAACAGCATTCGCTGTAATTGTGACTGTGTATTATACATGATTGAATTCCTCAGTTGTTTTCAAACTGGATGTCCAATTCGAATGATGGCTAGCATTTTTGAAGGGGTGTTCATTTTTGATTGAAAAGATCTACTCGTATAATACTATTTCCTGATGAATGTCTCCAAATTATTTACTCAATGTTCATAAATATTTGAAATGGATTTGTGAGAGGGCAAGCATGACCTAATTCAAAAATTTACTTCTCAATAAACCAGAATGAATACTACACTCCTATTCACACCTCATTAAATCATTCATTTTAAACAACATTCTATAGCATTTGTGTAGCTGGTTTCTTGAAACTATATGCTTGAAAACATTCAACGTTTTCCATGATTTATGAATCCAGAGAAATTGCATGGCAAACACAAAAGATGGATGCATATCCCTGAGGAGTTTTTAAAACAGCACACCTGCTTACTGATCTGTAAGTGTGCTGAGGAGTAAATTGAAATTCATATATTGACTTCCAGTGAGAAACTGGCAAGAGTTCAATGCGCTGGAAGTAAGATGAATTTTGTGTAGTGATTCACTTGACCACAAGAAGTACCTCCGTGTGTACTTTTTGTGTGTGTGCGCGCGTGTTGCGTGTGTGTTAATTGCAGGTCCTGTCTTCCCTTGTCACTATCTTTGACAAGTGGTTTGCTACGTGAGCATGTGCCTTTTTTTTCTTTGCGTACACTCAGTTTTCCGAAATATTTAAGTATACCAAACTTCCAAGTGAAGAATGCAGATGCCTCAGAAAATTAAAATTAAGAAAAGTATATGGCTTGCTAAATGCTTTCTATTCTTTTTCAAAGCAATATATTTTAGGGGCATTTAACAACATAAATAGGAATATTTTCAGAGAAAGAACCAGTTTTTTTTTTTAAACAGACCACCAATCTTTAATTATCAGAATGTTTCTTTGCACTCCTATTATTCCTACTGCTTGTTTTATCCACACAACAGAAAATGTGAAGTCATTAATCACTCCATTTTCACCAAATATTTCTTTAAAACAGTTCTTTGCCCTTGTGATTCACACATCGCCCATTCATCCATCGCCCAATAATGTACCAGTACCATTTGTTAAACTCATTGATGAGAGTTTCACTCAGTGTTGAATTAGGTTTTGGTTGATATGTAATTTTACTACGAAACATTTCAAATATTTTGAGTTCTCTGGTCTCTTTAAATGTTGTTGCCCAGCGAACGTTGATCTTGATTGTGCACCAGTTAATTTCCAGGTCTTGGATTATTATTTAAATCCTGTTTTTTTTTTTATGAATGGCCATTATAAATCTTATAATGACCTGATGGCGGCCAGTTCATGTTTGAAGTTGCATTTAAAACTCACAAAAACACTCAAGTTTAAACATCCTCCGGTAGTTTATGCCATAAACGAAGTCTTCTAGACATCATTGATTGAATACTTGGTCAAGATTGCTGTATAACTACAGCTGGTGTCTTGGCTTTCAGTCCCGTGTTCATTACTTTTTGAAACCTGTTGTTGATCTATAAAACATCTTATGGGATTAGTGCTAGTTTAGCACTAATACCTTGTCTGTTTTTTCTTGCTAAAGGTGACGAAGTTGAATCAAAGAATGTTCCCTACCAAGTGGTTGATGATGATGATGATGATCCAGAAAATAGGTATGGCTGTAGAATATCGTATTCAAATATGGTTTGAATCCTCAAATTCTCCATTATATTGTTATGCAACTGAAATGTAGATACTTGTTTGGAACAATTATCTTAAAAAAAGCATATATAGTTATCAGATTAACCAAAATTGAAACTCTGCTTAGTTAGTTCTTGAAGGCATAGCTCAAACATGAATAACTTGATTTTAGTGATATGTTGATGCTGAAGAAATTATGTGTCTAGGCTTTAGAGTGGAGACCAACAGCATGACTTGTATAATAAATGATGGTATTCGACAATGAAAATTAATTAATTCTAGTTGCGCAAATCTGGAAAAGTTTACTGTTGCTGTCTTGCGTTACAAGGAAGCTGTGATTTAATACGTAGCGGAATGCTTTTAAAAGTGAACAAACCGAACAGGGATAACTGTGGTCATATGAATTTGATAAACACCTGCCAGCCAATCAGCATTCAGACAGGTCATGGCATGATATAGGTGGGGGTGTTTATGTTTGAATATTTATGTGTAACTCTACACTCATCATGAACCGTAATACTTAGTAGAGCTTCAGACATGTGAGTTCAAAACACCATGACAGCAATAAACCCTGTGGAGGCATGGAGTACCTCTGGATGTTGGATTGCAAGATTTTGTGAAAATATGAGAGTGCTGGTCCTGTGACTTCTCTTAAACAAGATGCAATTTGTATTCAATGGAAGGAGATTGAGAGGAGAGGCGTAAACTCCATGAAAACCAACCATATGTAGATTTGATCAGAGACCGAGCTTGATGTGGCTCTGCTGTGGAATTGATGATTTAAAAGGGAGATTATTTGATGTTGGTTAAAGTCAAATGTTATGAGGTTCTTTTAAAAGTCCAGACACTTATCTGTGTTAGTTTTGTACAAAAAAAAGTAATGTTTTGTAAAATGACTTCATTTAAATCCCACAAAGATTTGTCATCTTGTCCTCGTAAAAGTTCTATTGGTTTTAGAAAACCTTTTTTTATGGTTTTTTAAGAATTTTTGAAAATGTGCATTTGTTGATCTGGTTCCTCAGGAGCAAATCCTCCAGCACACATACATTGTTCTCTTATCGGAGACGAATGCATCATATATCTCATCAGAAATGCATCATATGTGCAAAAAAATGTATCAAACACAAAGTGGCTTTTCACTCAGGCACAAAATGTACTGCGGACCAAGATCCCCTAGTTTGCATTTGTCAAAATAATCCGGCAGATACAAGCTGCTGTTTCCGTCCAGGTATTTTTTTGCAGTGTTTTACACGCACATAAACCAATCACATTCCTCTGTGATGTGATTCTTGTGATTCAGTGACACGATTGAACCCACAAATGCATACAATAACTTGTAATTGTAAATCATTTGTAATATGTGTATGAATTAAATTCACTTCATACACATTTGCTTGTTTTACATGCTGGAAACTTCAAGTGGGATCTTGGATAAAAATAGATGTTTTAATCCTTGTTATAGAACATTTAAATTTTAAAATGCCGTCCAGTGGCTTCTGGAATTCACTGAGTGTGTAATCTTGCTTCTGTTTCATTTGAAAGAATTGCCAAGCAGATGCTTCTTGCACAAATCAAGGCCAACTATTCATCCGGAGCTGATAGCTCATCAGATGAAGAAAAGACAGATAATGGGGAGGGCTACTCATCGAAGAAAGGAAAAGGGGGTGATGAAGAGGATCAAGAAAGTGGTAAGTTTTACTTTTTTGTTTAATTGAATATATTATCAAATATTACTCATTCCTGTTCCCTGAAAAAGATGATGAGGAAGAAACTTCAGACTCTGCCTCAGATGAGGACATGAAGAAAGGAAGTCGACGGCATGCTCTGTTACGAAAGAAGTTGACTTTGAGTGAGGCAGACTCAGATGAAGAAGCTCCAGCCAAAAAGAAGAAAGAAACAAAAAAGAGAGGAAGGAGGAAAGGTCAGTGACAAATTGTCAGCACAGTTAACCAATTTACTTGAAAATTATGAGAATTTTTGACCTTCGATATTTGTTATCAGCATATACCATGTTTAGGTTCACACAATTTTTTTTTCTTTTCTTGTAATGCCAAAAATCCATTGCTATTTTGGTTTACAATTAATTTAAAATTAATTTGGAATCCCTTTTTCTGTGAGGATTCTCATTTAATGTTGTATTCAAATATCTGGCAAATGCTTAAATATGAGTGTTCATGTTTGTAGTAGGCAGTGATGATTCGGCAGACTCTGACTTTAAGAACTCCAGTGATGAATCGGCTCTCAGTGAGGGAGTGAGTGAAGGCGACGATGGTGATGGAAGTAATAAACGCAAGACACGGTAATTATCCCTCATATCTTTTACATCAGTGCAGTTCTCAAGATAATGTTTGACCATAGGAGAATAACAATCTGGAATTGTGAAGTCTGCCACTTGATTTACTGTCAGAGGAAAAAGTAACCCAGTAGTGTGTACAATAAAGAGAAAATAGAATTCAAAGCCTGCTAAATCAGCATGTTGTCCAGCTCTGTGGTCCCCCCGCCTCCCTCCCTCTCTCTCTATTGTTACTTCCTGGAGAGGCAGGAAGATGTTACTTCTTCCATTAAACCTTGTTAGGAAAATGTAATAAATAGTTTGAGTGACAGATGTACTTTGATGCACTAGGATGGTACATGAAGAAACATGAAAGGTGACTTATCGAAACCTGCCAGTTACATGAGAAGCCTGTAATAGTGTTGTGAATGTATGTGATAATTGAACCTCAGCTTTAGAACTTTAAACTTTTCAAAGACTTTATCCATTTTTTGAATATCACAAATTGATATTTGAACACATTAATGTAATTCCTGCCAAAAAGTTCAGAACTGTTTGTATTTTCGAGTTTAGAAACTTTGCGGTTCCATGAGATTATAACAAGTTGTTTTAGCCCCGCCTCTGTCATGATGAAGACATGAGTTTTGCAGGAATTTTTTTCTGCAGCCAGTTTAGTTTCATGTTTGCTTTGACCGAGCTGAGACACGTTACTTGAGGCTTGAGCTTGTCTGAATTGGCCAATCAGGAAGCAGCACAAAGATTGCTTCACAGAGCCAAAAATACAAAACCAAAGCAATTTACTTTAAAAGAATGGAAATTATTAATACACTCTTAAAAAAAGTTGAGCCCTCTAGTAATCTGCTGGCCACTGTAGCTCTCAGAGATGAATGAATGTAAACGATTGTCTATCCAATTACATCTGTCATAAGTAATAAATTTAAAATAAGCATTGTTTAGTAAAGAACACGATTTATTGATTAGCTCTATGCTATTTATTTGCACTTCCTCAATACATGTAATGTCAACCCTCGTAGGTCATCTAAAAAAGATGAAAACAAGGATAACAAAAGAAGTTATAAGACAGAGAAGAAGAAACGACGGCGTATAAAAATTCAAGACTCCTCTTCCAGCGCTAAGGTACTGTAAAAATGGGTTCTGGACTGTGTTGGATTGTTGAAGGAAGAAGAAACGTCTTGCAACTTTAGGTGAATCATGTTTACTTTGTACCGTTTTACAGAGTGGAGAGGAGGAGGAGGAGGAGGGGGAAGGTGAAGAAGGGGAGGATGGAGATGATAAAGGAACACCTAAAGGTCGTAAGAAGATTCGCAAGATCATTAAAGATGACAAGCTGCGGACAGAAACCCGAGATGCACTTAAGGAGGAAGAGGACAGGAGAAAACGTGTTGCAGAGAGGGAGAGATTGAGACAAAGGCTGCGAGAGGTATAAGGATAATATGCAACAATATTTGTCTGGTCTCAAACTGTTCTCTTACAAGTTAAATATTGTATTTCAGACTATTGAGGTCCAGGAGTCCTCACAGGTCACATGTCCCATCACTACAAAGCTAGTGCTTGATGCGGATGAGGAGACTAAAGAACCCCTAGTCCAGGTTCACCGGAACATGGTGACCAAACTCAAACCCCATCAGGTTGATGGTAAGTGTTCACACATGCAATGGATTTATGTGAACAAACAAACATGGGATGTGTTTCCTAATCGAATAAAACTGAAACCCCCTTTACATTGTTGTATCTTGTATAGTGTGCATGATCTTTTGATATCGGAGAGCTTAAGGAATCTGGAAATCTCAACATTGTTGGAATAATAACTTTTACAGACTTTCATTAAAGCGCATTCAGCAAAGGATTTCCATCAAATATATTTTTTGTATGTGTGTCTTTCTATGAAGGTGTACAGTTCATGTGGGACTGTTGCTGTGAGTCTGTTAGGAAGATAAAGAAGTCTCCAGGGTCTGGTTGCATTCTGGCCCACTGCATGGGACTGGGAAAAACCCTTCAGGTAACTGAGATTTGTGCTTTATTGTTTCTTTTTTTAATTGGAGGACACTAAAGGGGTAGCTTGCATTAACCCCAACCTAAATGCCACCTCAGGTCCGTGCTATCTACTAGTGCTTGATTGCCTTTGAATGTGGTGCTTTTGTTATCCTGCAGGTGGTGACGTTTCTCCACACAGTGCTGTTGTGTGAGAACCTGAACTTCTCCACAGCTCTGGTGGTGTGTCCTCTCAACACTGTGCTCAATTGGCTCAATGAGTTTGAGAAGTGGCAAGAAGGCTTTAAAGACGATGAGAGTTTAGAGGTAAAATCATGTGATGTGCCTTGTAAGTATTAGCATAAGAAGTATATGTTGTAAGCAAAAGGTTCAATCAAAACACAATGTATTATGAGAAGCTTTTGTTGAGCAAAGTTGAAGGTATTTAGATTTTATGATGGGCTTAATAAACACTGTTATGAACTGAGATTTTAATAGTGTACATGGTCTTTAAAAGTCTTCACTTTTACCTAAATTGCTGTTCTAAGTCTTAAATAGTATTTTTCTTCATTTACTGACAAACTTCAGATCGAGTTTGCTAGAGATGGATTTCCTAGCCAACACCACACGAACTGGCACATTTGGTTGTTTAACAAAGATGGCTGCCCTAGCAACCAAAAATTAAGGAATTTTAAAATCATGAAAACAAAGTTCTTGAAAGCACTACAAAACCTGCTGTTAGCCAGATTTCACATTTATTTTACCAATGAGACGAACTCTTTTTCAAGTTAGATTTCATGTCATAAATGCATTTATGGGTCTGAATATGTTATTGTAAGTCACAACAATTGCTAGCTTTAAAGCAAAAACTAGACCAGTAACATTAACAGGTCACAATCTAGCCTTGTGTATGACACCTGTTTGTATGTTTAAAAATGCATTTGGGGATCATTAAGAACAATTCGCATGTCAAATATATTGTGTTCCTTTATCTTCGAGTCTTCAATTTTTGTAAGCTGTGGGTATGTTTACATTTTTAGACATGCTTGTATTTATATATTTTTTTTGCAGTAATTTCTATCTAGAAAAGAACCAAATTGTGGGAAATATTATAGTGTAAATGCCCAGAAGCAATCGGGTTGTCTGCTTGCTCCACTCAACAGTACAAACAAGCTGTAAATCTGCTTATACCAATTTTTTTTATGGAGCGAAGTAAGTAACCAACAGAAATTAAACTTGATACAATAAAAAAACGACAGAACTTCATTGTGTTGGTCAAGGTGTCAGACCATTTAGTAGTGACCAAAACTTGTGAAATGCATGGTTTACCACTTGTGGAAGTTTTCAAAGGATTAAACTTACTTGATATTGGTATCTCTTTATTCAGGTGACTGAGCTTGCCACAGTAAAGAGACCACAGGAGAGAGCGTATGCTTTGCAACGCTGGCAGGAAGATGGTGGTGTCATGATTATAGGATATGAGATGTACCGCAACCTTACGCAGGGAAGAAATATCAAAAGCAAGAAGCTGAAAGAAGCCTTTCAGAAAACTCTTGTTGATCCAGGTGAAGTTACATTTGGATTGATATCTTTGAATTGATTGGAGAGTTTTAGGTTTACATGTAAGGTATTTTAGGTATTGTAATTTAAAAGAAAGCCTCTTTTTTTCTTTTTTTTTGTTTTGTTTTACAGGTCCAGATTTTGTCATTTGTGATGAGGGTCACATCCTGAAGAATGAAGCTTCTGCTGTGTCCAAGGCCATGAACTCAATAAAGACTCGTCGACGCGTGGTTCTTACGGGAACTCCACTACAGAACAACCTCATTGAGTGTAAGTGAGGGTGTTTCTAGAGACATCAATTTTCTTTGAAGGATGGATTTAGACAATTATAGGGTAAAGCTCTATGGCAATGTTCTGGTCCTGGTTGAAAGTAGTGTAGATCTTGATTTAATGTTTAAAAATGCTGACTCAATGGTAAAATTTAAATTAATTACATCATGTGCTTAATTTGAGTTACAACTGGTTTTAATTTTCTGCCCAAAGATCATTGCATGGTGACCTTCATTAAAGAGAACCTGCTGGGATCCGTCAAAGAGTTCAGGAACCGTTTCATCAACCCCATCCAGAACGGCCAGTGTGCTGACTCTACACTTGTGGATGTCCGCATCATGAAAAAACGTGCACATATTCTTTATGAGATGCTTGCCGGATGCGTCCAAGTAAGTCAATGCAACTTCACTATAACTATGGGTGAGATAACAGTCAATGTTATTATAATAAATATCATAATGCGAGTTTGAGCATTATGTGGTAGCAGAGTGCACATCAAGTGCACGTTAAAGGGACGTTGCACACACTAATCTCATTCTTTAGCTCTTTTTTTTCCTACCAAATCTAACAAAGGACAACAATAATATTGGCGACAAAATAAAATCTGTCATTTTCCTTTGTAATTATAATGTGATGTGTTCCTAAAACTCAAGTTGTAAAAGGTAAAATATATATTTATTTTTACTATAATATGCCAAAAGCGCTTTTGTCAGAACTGGAGAATGGTTTAATGGATTAAAAATGGTAAAACTTAATTACTTTTAATTAAGAATTAGCCTGTGTCCAAATATGGAGTGTTCCTTTATTTTTTGCCGCAAATGTTATACACATTACTCTCACTCTAGATTGCTATTATTTGGTCTTGGTTCCCCTTTGTTGGTAAAATAGCAAAAATTAAACATTTCTTTGTTTGCTTTCCTCCCTGCAGAGAAGAGATTACACTGCACTTACAAAATTTCTGCCTCCCAAACACGAGTATGTGTTGGCGGTACGGTTGACACCCATCCAGTGCAAGCTTTACCGCTACTACATGGAACACTTTACAGGTATGTTGCTACATCAGTCTGTTTGTTGCACTTAGTTGACTCAATTTTACAGTCTGAACCAGGTTTTTCTTTAAAGCTTTGGTCAAATGGCCTAAAAATACCTGATTTTACAATTTTTGTTTTAAATTAAATTTAAATTTATTTTATGAATAATAATGAATGTGTACATTTATTTTATTAATAATAATAATGAATAGTTGTGCACCACTGGAAGTAATGCGTGTTTGTTGGCTCTTACATCAGAGTAAACCCTTGTCTACGCTGCAAATCAATTTAATCTTGACAATTGGTGGAAAACAAGGG
>SRMA01025866.1:294963-325748 GCA_007224835.1 Danionella cerebrum | reverse complement strand
CAGATGCCCTTCCTGACGCAACCCTCTCTATTTATCCGGGCTTAGGACCAGCACAGAACTCACTGGCTTGAAACCCCTGTGGCTAGATTTAAGTGAAAACTAATGTAAACTCTAAAATCAGTATCTCAAATCAGTATCTTGTGTCTTGCCGTGCTTGTACAAGGTGCCAATGGTTGTCCTTTGGCACCGAGATTATTCAATATTTTCACAGTATTCAAATTTTCAGAGAGACTGATTTGTGGGGTTCAGTCCTAAACATAAACATGAAAAGAAATGAACATTTGGAATATATCAGGCTTCATGTCCTGGTCTGTCTGAACACTGGGTTTTCATTGGCTATAATGTGTAGAATAATGTTGTATAACCAGACAGATCGCTCCAGTTCGGTTTGTTCACACACAATCCGCTGTTATTGGCGGATTGATATTAGCTTCAGCTGAGAGCAAGACGCCAGCAGCAAACTATTCCAGATTCGCTGAACTAGTCTTCGTACTACAATAATTCTCACAAACAAAAACAATATGACGTTAGAGACGATTGATGTGTAAATGAGGTTCAACACTTTTCTCTCAAATGTTGTGCTTTTAAATTGAAACTTGTCAAAGTTTGTCAGATAACCTTAAAATCTTTAGTCACTGAGTTGTGGGTTAAGGATGAGATACCTGCTACGATCATCATTTCAGTTGTGTTTACGTTAGCAAGTGACCATGGCATATAAGGGATAAATCATCAGCCAGCAACTGTAGTGGGGCTGTATGAACAGAAATCTGAAATTCTATTGAAAAGAATGTCAATTTCGAAGTACTCGTGCTTAATCACGATATTAGAGAATGCCCACGCTGCTTTAGTGGTGGCCTTACCTGCCTTATGAGATCAAGTTTATTTATATAGTACTTTCTATACACATTTGTAATGTAAATACAAATGTAAATATCTTCTCAAAAATATTGTTCAAACCAAACAAATTTGATAAATTTTAGAGCGAAAAAAACCCCCACTAGTAACATTTATAAATCATAACGATGAATGAATTCACAAAAGACACTGGAATGCACAAAAGCAGAAGAATCTTAACCTCTTAAGCCCTGAGGCCTATTTTACGAAAATCCTATACCTTCACTTTATAAGCGTTTCTCAGCTTTTACAAGGTCTAAACTGCAAATCTTGGTATCAAAATGAAGATGGGTTCTTGGGGGGTGGTGTGGATGAGTCAATTTGACAGTCAAGAACACTGGGTAAGAGTAAATGATGTTGAATTGGCCAAAAAATAAAAACCACATGTTTCCTCTAATATCTACTTATTTTAGTAGTTTTTATCTACTATTTTAAACAAGCAAATAAACACAATCAATTGTAACCACTACATGTCAAGGACATCTGTAGCAAGTTTGGTGTCCATACTACAAGAAATATTCTGTACAGGTTTTGATTGAACAAAGTTTAGGCGTGATCCATTTTGGCACAGTTTGTCACAATAATTGAAATACGGAAAAAATCTTGTCCAAAGCTTCCGCTACATTCATGGTCTTCTTTTCTTGCTTACGGGACATGATTTCAGCAGAAAAACTCCTAAAGAAACGCTGTAAAAGGGGGGTTGATGCCCCTTTACGCTGTCTCCATGTGCTGTTGGTAAGCTACTATTTATACCCCTTCCAACCCTGAAACTTCCCCGTGTGCCCACCCCTCGACCATCTGTCCAATCCGGGAGCTCTATATCTCGTTGGAAAGCTTCGAATCTGTAGAATCCAATGATATTCACCCTTTTGAGACGGACAGAATCACAGTACACGGAGCGTGGAGAGGACTGCTTTTACGCACGGGGAGTGTTTCCATATTTGGTCATGTTATTCAGGCCCAGAGCTACGGAAAAGAGCCATAATGGAGTTTCCGCGAAGCTATAGACTGGATAAAACAATAAACAGACTTTTATCGCTATGGAAATAACTTTTGTTGAAAAACGGCAAAGGTAAGACAAGATTTACACGCTTGATTTGTTTTTGCTGGGGTTTTTTCCGGGAACTTTTGCTCTCTGCTCTGAAATACTTTGTGCAATGTAAATTAGTTGCATATCGCTGGATTCTGCTGGTTGTTAGCTTTCATTTGATGCCATGGTTTTGGTGTTTGCGTTTATATTGTGGATACATATTGCACAGAAACAAAAACTTGGTCATGAATTATACTCCGGATATGTTGTTGTTTATTTGCATGGCGTTAGAGCTGTAGTTAACGTATATGAAATTTAATTCAGATACGTTTTTAGAGGAGTTTCTGCTGAGCACAACGGTATGTAATATGTGTGGGTCACTCTCAGGTTTAGTAAGCTATGAGCGGAACTGTAATGCACAAGGGGGCAAGTCCCCGGTACCGGGGACTCTCTGATTTAAGAAGTTAAGAACATAAACATGGCACAACTGTCTAAAGCAGCAGCATTCAACGAGGGGACCCTTTGTCCCATTCAGTGCCCTTGTACCCTACTCTGTTTGGAAATAAAGCTGGCCCCCCATGTCTACTCTCATCCCATCAGAACCTCCCCTCTGCACACATCCCTAAAGTGTCACCCAGCCTCCTAACAAGGGTGAAGGCCATATGTGAATCTCTCATTAGCAGATACATGAAAGAGATGAGAAGTACAGACGGACATCTGGGCCTTTGGAGGTGGGGGGTTGGGTTGAGTAAAGAGAAAATCATTTTAACTGACCACACGAACCAAATCTAGTCAAGACACATAAAATCATATTGAGCCAATATCCATTTACAAATCAATTCTACAAGTGTTTAAACCAATATTATGTCATTAAATTCAAAATGTTACAAATACAGTAGAATTATTACATTATTTCAAAACCCATAGCTTTTACCACAGCATGACATTGATTCTGAGTATTATTATTATTGTCTGAATTGACATGGAGAGGAGCCAGTTGCGGGAACAACTAACGTCTTTTATTGGATCAAAACAGGGATGAAGTCAACAGAAACCAGAAAAAAGGTGTGCCTCAAAGGGATCCTTGAGTGTCCACAAAGAAAAAACCCTTTCAAAACAGGATAATATTTATGCAAGGAAAAACACCAACTCCACAGACACCGCGAGCCCACAGAGAGAGGTAGATGAAATAGTCTCTAACATAAGGCAGAGTAAACAGAAAACGGTAAAGAAATAACAGTGGCGCGAAAGAGAATCGACTAATAAAGAGAAAGGAAAAGTAACCGCTATATATAAGGACGCTCATCATAGCGAACAGTAGATAGAGAGTGGCCGGAGGATAAGTAGGCGACATGAGCAGGAGCATGCAGCACGTGGAATAGACGATGAGAGTAAGATGGGTGGGAGACAGAATCAGAGTAAGTGTTCTGATGTTGTTGTATTTGTTCCGTAAAAATTTAATCTGCCAAAAGAATTGGTTCTGCGTAACCCTTTAGAACACACGGAAAACCTTAATAGCGAATAAACTGGTGAAATGCTTTGTTCATAAAAGGCCTCAAAATGGAGACAGTCATCGTATTAATTCATATTTATTATTCGTAATGAGATATTTATTTCATCACCAGCCTGCCTTAACTGTCTGTAAATGAAATGATCAGATCATGAAGATGGGCAGTGGGTGCCACTGTGGCCTTCCAGTTAGAAGGTTGTCGGTTCAAGGCTTGCCGGTGACCTTACTGGAGGAGTATATTTCAGTCTGGTTTTTGCAGAGCTCACTCCACAGAAACAGCCCTTCTCAGAGTCACTCTTCATATCTGTCTGGTAGATAAATACACGTAGCTTTTTCAGAGTCCTCCTCTGCTCCCCTCACCTTAGGTGTACCACAGCGGTCAGTTTCGGGACCTTTATTGTTCATTTTATATCTGCTGCCTTTGCAGCATATTTTTAGCTCTTTTAAGAACATTTCTTACCATTGTTATGCTGATGATATTCAGTTCTTTGTGTCTTTTAAACCTCAGGAAGTTTCTAAAATACAGATTTTACTTAAGTGTCAAGAGTTGGATGACTGATAACTTTCTCCAGCAGAGGTCTTCATCTGTGCTCCTGACAAATACCTCCCTCAGATAGCTGAGAGTCTTGGTCTACTCGCTTCTTTTATTAAGCCCTCTGTGAGGAACCTCGGGGTAACTCTAGACCTGGTTTTATCTCTAGACTGTCACATTAAGTTACTTGTTCGTTCTTGTTTTTTATAATTTCAAAAACATTGCCAAACTGAGTCCTATTCTGTCGCATTCTGAGATGGAGATGCTCATCCACACTTTTATTTCTTCTCGTCTTGATTATTGGAACTCCATCTTCAAATGTTTAAGTAAACAGTCTCTAGAGCGACTTTAGGTTGTCCAGAACGTTGCTGCAAGGCTTTTAATCAAAACTTCCAGGTCAGCTGCTATGGCTCCACATCCACTTCCGAGTGCATTTTAAAATCCTGGTTTTAACATATAGAACAACCAAGCATTAGTCTATATAAAAGATGTCGTACAGCCCTACGCTCCAAGCAGGTCCCTGAGGTCATGTGACCAGGTTTTGCTGGTTATCAAGAGAACCCAGTTAAAAACTAAAGGTGACAGAGGCTTTGCAGTAGCAGCTCCCTCCCTCTGGTACACCCTTCCTCTCAGCTTCAGAGCCGTTGACTCAATGTTTTATATTCTTTGTTTTACTGTGACGCACTTTGTGATCTGTTTATCTCGAAAGGTGTTATATAAATAAAGAAGAAATAAGAGAGTTTGCATGTTCTCCCGGTGCTTGCTTGGGTTACCTCCGGGTACTCCGGTTTCCCCCACAATCCCCAAAACATACGGTTAGGTTAGTTGAATAATCTAAATTCCCCTTAGGTGTGAATGTGTGTGTTGCCCTGCGATGGACAGGCGACCTGTACAGGGTGTACCCCCGCCTCTCGCCCAATGTGCGCTGGAGATTGGCACCAGCAGACCCCAGTGACCCAGGAGCCACAAGAGAACAGAGAACAGGAGCCACAAGATGTAAAGCACAGCACAGAAAGCATAAATCTGCTCTAACAGATCTTTTGAAGCTTTCAGACACTGCTGTTCTTCAGACCGACTAATAGCACATTACCAGATGATGGTTTCGGCTGCTGGGGGCTGACAGTGTTTGTGTGTATTTACCGGAGAGATAGACGACAACTCTGTCAGCTGAGCAGCTCTGCGAGCTAAATCAATCCCAAGATGCAGTGACACCCACTGTCATTCCCAACACCTCCCTTTCCATGAAGATTCACAAGTACATCATGAAACTCTACTTACCAGAACAGACCCCAGTCTCTGGCAGATGATGGATGCCAGTATTTAATGTCCCTTTCTCTAGGTGTGTTGTATTCCGCTGAACAAATGTTGCTTAGCAGACTATTCAGCCGCAGCTGGTGCTGTCACTAGTTCTCCCGTTATAGTCTAGTTTACATCCAAAAACATTCAAACTCTCTGATTGGCTAGCAGCTTACCATAGTCAGATTTCTAGAATGTTTCTTTAAAGTGGTGTCCCGGGAAAGTTCACATATTTCTAATTGCTTTGTGTAAACACGGTTGGTATTATTTAGACTGTTCATTATAATATGTAATATATTTAATATTTTACATTACATATAAACAAATCATCATTTAGATAATAAAGATAAATAATGCTTGGGCTTGAAATTGGCTTTATCGTGTTGATCACACAACATAAGGATATAAATTTACATATCATTACTATACATAACATATTACTGTGTTTTAAATTATAGTTTAAAGACTAATATACATTAAATACCGTATTTTTCGCCATATAAGACGCACTTTTTCTTCCCCAAAACTGAGGGGGAAACGTTGGTGCGTCTTATACGGCGAATGCAGAGCATGGTCACGGCCGTAGGAGAGGCGTAAGAGATCCTACGTGCTATGGTAGGATCGACGAGCAGAGATGGGCGATGACATCAGCGTGCACCACCAGGTGTACAAATATGGCCGACGGCTCCGGAGCTAGGCCGAAGCCGCGGCCATATTTATACACTCGGCGATATCTTAACTGCTGTTAACTTTTACACAGTTGATAAAAAATATTTTACTACAGTATTTGGTTCAGAATCTTTTTTTTATAGATCTTCCTCATTATGCCAGTGCGTCTTATATGGCAAAAAATACGGTAAGTTAATTTGCAGCTTTTCTATGTCGGAATATTATAAGCTACTACCGTGAGGGAAAGGACTGAGGCAGGACCGAAAGTAAAAGTGACATTACGATCAAGTATGGAGTGACCCATACGAGAAATTTGTGCTACATAAATTCCATAACTGCGGCGCTCAGGGAGCTGTAGGGAACTGGTAACTTGCTCAAGGCCTCCACAGTAATGGTTGTCACAGGAGGGAGAGAGTATCAACACTTATCCCACCTTTGATTCCCAGTGGAGCTGGGGATCGAACCGATGGCCTTTTGATCTCCAGTCAATCACCTGATCCACTAGGTCACAACTGACATGTGAGTACTTTTAATGGTGCCGCTATCAGTGTCTGTTCAATAAAACGAAATAATTTCCCAAATCAAGGTATTCACAATATATAAACCTCTCTGTGTAAATACTTTCTTGAGGTATCTCACTACGAGGCAGCTAAGTAACGGAAGGTAAGTAGAGCAGAGGGTCGTGCAGTTCATGCCCAAGATGCGCTGGATCCCAGGATACATGGTGAATGAGCTCAAGTCCGAACCGAGATGCAACCTCCGGCTTTCCCTATGGAAGCTTAATAGGAAGTGACTAGAACTGCAATTCCTCTACCTGCCGCTAGAGACTGGCTCCAGAAGTGAAATTCACTCCAATGTTTAACTTTGGAGCAAAAAAAATCATATTTTCACCCCTGGCTCCAGTAGTTTGGTTGATCGAAATCTCTAGATTTGACCTTCTTGAACACTCCGAGGGGGTGATTTTTTATTTTTTTTTTTGGTTTAAGATTTATTAAACCTTAAAGTTGTGCATAATTTTAGGGCATGGTTTCTTGACGGGTAGATGATTGACAGTTCATTCAGCCTGCATTTCATCTGATGAACTTGCATACTTTTTATGTCTTTCTTTTGTGTGTGTGTGGTTTCTATGCCCACGTCCTGCATTCGGTGGATTTTTTTGCCCATTTTCGATTACCTCGAAGTGACGTACTTTTATGAAGGCGATGGCTGATGATACCCACTTTTAGCTTAATTTCACTTTGCCACAAACCAGTGGGTGACATCATTGACTCTTCGTCCATGTTATATACAGTCAATGGTCCAAACTGGTGCGCATTTCTTTTATGGTGCGACCAGGATCAAGGAGTACCTATGACAGGCCTGTGGGACACACACACAATCCACATAACTGACGTTACATAATTTCAGCAATATTACATTCCGCACTTCAAACATAAACATAGCTACATACAATGGGCTTTTTAAATAAGGAATAATTGTAGCACTAATAATGTCTCTTTCTCTTCACAAAGATTTCCCTTCGGTAAACAGGTAGTTAGTAAGATCTGCTCACATAAACCAATAAACTTATTATACAAATGAAATGCTCAAAATGAATATTAAAAGCGCTAATAAGTGACAGACAGGGGTCATGGCTAGGTTTAAAAATGTTAAGAACTGTTAGAAGGACACACAGTATAGCGTACACAGTGATGCGATGCCTTGCTGTAAAGTGCACCCCTAATATCACGTGATGCAGAGAAACTGTGATATTTCAACTACTACATATGTGTGCGCATCCGGTAATGCTAAAGCAAATGCTCCCGCCTACGCCGTGCGATTCCAGATTCTGCTCCGACAGAAAGTTATGCTGATAGGAACTTTAAAGTGATGCTTCTTGAGCCACCACACTGGTGAGGTCAGATCCATGAGGTTTTTTGATTACTCAGTATGAAGCAAATGTACGTTTTTAGAATGTCAGTATTGCCAAAAAGTAGATGGGAGACATACTGATATAATTTAAACAGGTTTAGTGAAACCATTTTGTTGACGGGTACATCTTTTAACACCCTCCTGACCTGATGTAATTAATGCGAACTGGTCAGTTACATAAATTCACAGCTTCGATAGAGATGGAGGAGACACCACATCATATGTTCACTCTCCTGGAGATAACAGAACTGTTCAGCTTAAACGAAGAACCTACTCTCCCACGTGGTGGGTTTACAAAAAGGACATGGGAAAGAATAAGAGTTTGAGCAGTTCTCGAAATCTTCCAAATCCAAGACACAAAAAATCACATAACAAGATACACCTGCACACTCTCTGCTCACTAATCTGAGTAAGAGACTTCTTCATTTAGGATCAGGCCTTGAGGTTGATGAATCTTAACTGGAAATTAAGAGAAGTTATGAGTTATTCTTTGCTAGCAACCATTAACCGATGGATTTCTGCATTTCTCCATTTTAAATATTAGTCAGTTGCTTGTAAAAACCCCTCAAAAAAGTAATAGTTGAACTAAAAAAATAAATGGGGGTTCACTGTACTGTATAATGCAATCTACAATATTATTAAACTGTCTATATAGCATGTCCTTTATATCTTTCATGGAGTGCTCAACTCTGCCAACTGTGTGTTGGTAAAAAGAGTCCCTTGCACAGGTAAATTATAACTCTCGGAGAGACAGAACTCGTTAGCCACTCTGTCAATCAACATGAGGCACGTCGGGGAGGCAATAACGCCTCGCCAGCAAAAGGGTCACCTATGAAGACATTCATTTTCAATTCATCCATGAGATCGGGACTGAAATCTTTTTCGCACACATCAGTGACATCATGCTGCCCCCATGACAACCAACACAGCACAAACCTCAAGGAATTCAGATTATTCTCACTCTGTCTGATTAAAACACTGCAACTATGAGGAAAAATAAATGACTGACAGGTGCATATCATTTTATAAACTCCCCAAGAATCACAGCAAACTCTTGAAGAGTAATGGTTGCAGCCCATTTTGATTGAACGCTAAGGTCTAGTAGGTAACCATTATTACTGCTAATATTGTAGATAGTTACTGGTTAGTTCTGCAACTAACTAGCACTAAGTTGTGCAATAACTAAGAGCAGTACTCTAAAGTGTATAATTTAAGTTTAAAAAAGCATTTGGTGAACCTCAATAATAAGATGCTAACAGAAAACAGTCCCAATAAAATGAGCTTGAATATATTTAATAAATTACATTATTTTAAAGTCTGGAGTTGAGTCGCACAGTACAGTTTGATGTCTAGCAATAGCCCTAGGAACATGGTTTCAATAACATTTTTCTTATTGTCCAAAAAATCTTTCATAATATCCTCTTAAAATTTTTCCAGCCACTACTTGAAAATGGCAAATGCTAAACATAATCATGGTCAGCTGTCAAAGTACAGTTCTTATGTATATTTTGCTTATTATTTTATTATTTAAGGCACACCAGTGCTTTTCTGCTTTACTACACATTTCAATAGTACAGAAGAAACCTTTACACGAATCAAAACGTTTTCAAGGTGTTTGCGAAAGCGCTTTTGTAGTTTAATGAAAGAAATGAACCATGAAACCTGTCAAACTGTAGCACCATCTAGTGGTTCAGATCACAGTGCACTCCAAAGCCAGACTTGGATTCTGATGCTTTCTTACTTTCTGACACGTTCCCCCGACTGACTCCTTCTCTAAGACATGATCTGAACAGCAGAGCTCACACAAGCCGCTGCAATCACATGCATCTGTTCTGCACGGCTCGAAGGAATCTGGGGTGTTGTGCAATGGGGTGGGGTGTGAGGCATGCAGATATTTGAGATGCAATTGTCTTCTTTGCACAGGCAGGGGGGGACTCTTTGAAATTGACTTTTTGATTATTCATTTAGTGCGATAATTAAATAGTCCTTGCCCTGGGAGCAAAGAGCAAGCGAAGCATGGTGAGGGCACCTAACGGTGCTTGACGGATTCTTTAAACAATTTTTGTTTATTTACACTCCTGTTTCGGGGCCTATACGCGGTTCAGGGCTGTTCTGTGACCCATAGTCAAGCTTCTGGAGCTTTTAAAAGACATGTTGATAAAGTTTTTTTTTTTTTTTTCCATCATTGAAATGAAGCTAAATGTCTTTTATGGGCATCAGGATCCAAAAATAGAATCATTCCAGTAGGTATAAATAAATGATTAGTGAATATGGACAACTATTTAACATTTTATCCAACTGAAATTATTATTAAGGATTATAAGCTGATTCTAGCTCGCCGGGTGGGTTGCCAGTTGTTGTGAGGTAAACTGATAATTGTAAATAGTCTCACAATAAATGTCTCACAAGTTCCAACACCTAGTCATTCACAAAGCTGTGCCCCATTATGGTCAACTCCTCAGTAAGAGAAGACACTATTGGCTGGTTCTAAAGTTGATGATGCAATCGCCTCATTTGCATAAAGACATGTCTTTAGATCATGTTTGTTTTTCTTTAACATAAATTGAACAGACAAAGAGGGTTAAAATATTCAAGTTAAAGACTAACACAGAAGAAAACAAGGATTCCCGTGGGTTAGGGTTAACTTACCAAAAACACATCGAAAAATAAAACAACTCTGGCGTACTGCTAATGTTTCCAATTGGTCAGATCAGAAGAAAAAAAGGCAAAATCCTAGTGTAGAAAACAAGCGAAGTGGAATATCTGCTAGCCAAATAAACAAGGCGTATTAGTTACCCAGGGGTCGAGATGCACTCGTGCAGGCAGGGTTACTCTCAGTCACCCATTGTAAATGTGGTTACAATACACAACCATACACACATTTGGGGAAAAAAACTATACATTATGAATAAAAATATTTTAAGTGAGAAAAAGTTACTTTGGGTCACTGTGTATTGTATGGTATAGTGGTGAATGTGTGAGAAAGGAAGAACTAGCACGTACAGGGAACGTTTCTCGAGAAAAAAATCTTACGTTCTCCAGTTTTCCTTGTGTTTATTATCAAAAGCCACATCCTCAAATTCCTGGATCTGCGGGAGGTTCTCATTCCGCACCCTTCACAAGTGTGAAGCGTGTGCTGGGAGACAGACAGCACTGCTCCATTAGAGCCAAAAATCACCAAAGTTTCCAAGAACCTCAGCAAACGTGACTTGATTTTTTCAGCATTTGCTAAAGTTGAGGGTTTTCCACCTTCAAAACACGCTGCTGGTTGTTTTTTCAAATCATAAAACTGAAATAAACAAAATGTCTTGTTTTTTGTTGGGTTTTTTTTTTAGGAAAAACTTGTGTAAGACTTGGTATAGATGTGGTATAGCACTGAAGCACTGTTTAAGGGTTGTTTTTACAGCGTGCAAGTTTTTAGCTGAATGTTTGATTGATGTATTAAGAGATTTTATTGCTCAATGCAAACACGATAGTCAAGTGGGCCTTGATTAGCCACGATCAACAGATATATTGGGCTCACAATCACTTATGGGGAAGTATCTCTTTAAATCAGCACTTGTTGGATTCTAAACCGAATTCTGCTGAATAAAACAATGTGTGCGGTGCACCTCCATCCATTAGTATAAATTAATACATGAATACTTGAACATATTCATTGCAAATCATGCTACATTATACACTGACCTCTGATGCTTTTACTCTTTAATTAGAGCCCTGCGAGAGCAAACCCGTTTGTGTGAATGTATTTAGTCCTTTCTAATGTCAGACCCTTTTCAGCTAAACATTGGTCTGAAATTTGCAATTCCAGTGATGTGTTAAAAGCACATGCAGCCAGATATAAAAGAAAATGGGAAAGCTTTTCAAAAGTTTCCAGTAAAAGGAAAGAAAGCAGTCGGCAAAGAGTTTCTTTCAGTACGGCGGAGGAAGGAATATTCAGCTGCAGATCTGAAGTGCACTGTGCCGAAAGCTGGAGGAGCCCAGTCCGCTCCAAAACTGACAAACGGAGTGAGTTCTGAACATATTTCTTTCTTTCTTTCTTTCTTATGCTTGAAAAAATTTCCTTGAATAGACTTTAAACATTTTAGGACTGAAAGGACGAGAGTGTAGATTATCCATCCTTTTAGTAACAAAAGGTTCAAATTGCTTTCAAATCTTTCCTGCTAATATTTCTGTTATTTTTTTATTACACAGAAGCAGAAATAATGGTTCCGGGTCAATTTAAACCAGGGTTTTGATGATCCTATATTTTGACAGTCAAATATTTTATTTACCCTCACTCCAAGAAATAAGTAGGAGAGGAATTCTGGACATTGAAAACATTGTCTAAATGTAAAATACTAATAATAAAAAAAATACATTCAGCTTCTTTATACGTTCGTGTAGCTTTGTAAAGAGCAAAAACAAGTCGAATAAATGTAAAAATGTTCATTCATCTGAAAAAATGCAAGTTAATACAATGCAAAATATTTATCTAATCTCCAAATATCGAAAGAAATGATTCAGGGGAGTTCAAATATTAAATCAAATCAACAATTAAATAATATATCCTAATATTGCTTTCAGAACAATTTTTTTATATAGGGTTTAATTTAATTAGCATCATTTTGAAAAATAAAACGAAACAATCATTATGAGTTCTCCCGAAAGCGTTGATTAAATTGAAATAATGGCGTGTGATTGGCCACGTTATGCCTCACTTGCTTTTATGTCATTTTTTTTACTTCACTAATATGGAACAGATTGCAGATATTTCAAATAGGGATGACAAAACTGGCTTTTGATTTTTGATTGCCGCTGGAGTTCCTAGTTTCTTGCTACAGGAATTAAATCAACAATTCATTGAAGATAAATGACTGTCAGTCAAGCTCCCTCTCGCCTCCCTGTGCTGAAGATGGAGCGCTACACGCACGCACTCACACACATGGGTCACACCAAGTGTCTCATAAGGCCGGCGGGGTGAAGGCAGAATAATTACCACCCAGTACAAGTCTATGGGAAAAAGCTTTAAAAATAATTTCCTCAGAAAGTACAGCCTTTACATAAACACTTTTAATGAGTTTCAAAAGTTATCTCAACAGTGAACAAACTTTTTTTATAGCTTTTTTCTTGGCTCAAGTTTATTTTCGTGTGGTTCAGAATGGTTATATTTTCCCCTAAAAAAAGATAGGCATGGCCGTTTGATTGACAGCTACACAGAGCCAGAGGTGGAAAGTAATTAATTACATTTACTCGCGTTACTGTAATTGAGTAGGTTTTTTGTGTATTTCTACTTTTTAGAGTAACTTTTAAATTTTGTAATTTTACTTTTACTTAAGTACGTTTTGATGTAAGTATTGTACTTAACTACATTTTGAATTCTATCCGTTACTGAGTAAAAATAAAATAAAGTTAAATTAAATAAACGAAAACAATAATAATAATTGTGTGTGGAGAGAAGGAGGGGAGCGCGGGCCGGAAACTACTGCTTGATGAGCGGGAAAACAAACGCAGTGCGCTAACTCAAGAAAGATGGAAACGGACAAGACTGACACACATGATGTAAACCCAGATGAAAGTGAAATGCTGCTGAATTTGAATTCTTCAGAAACAAACCCATCGCCATATTTACAAGACCACTTTGAATTTAAGAGCAAGAAAGGTAACAGCTTTATTATGCGGTGTAAACTCAGTCAAGACGACTGAATTGGCAGCTTACAAAAGCTAAACATCTAAAAAGCTTACATGAGGTAAATTAAAAACTACTTTTTTAACATAATTATTGTTCTGTTGCATTGCATCAGCGCGTGACATTGCTAATGTTGGTTAGCGCTTGGGTTAGAAATTAACAGGAACTTAGGACAAAATTGTCAATGCACAATTACCGTTAAGCTATTACCAGTGTCACGATTTACTTAAGTCTATGAAAAGAGTTAGAATTGATCTGCAGCAGATGTCATGTTAGAATTGGGCATTTCTGTATAACCAATCATACACTTTTGTTGAGAATGCAGTGTCCAATCAAAGCGTTTTGATTCGTCATTTATTTTATGATCAGTAAAGACCATTAAACAATATTTTTTTTATTATCAGTAGACAGAATGGCACAGTTTTTTCATAAATGCTTGAATGTTCCTGAACAATTTTGACTTACTTTTGCACTACTGTTTCAGTGTTTAACAAAAGGATGCTCTGCTGAGTCACAGTTTATGCCATATTCAGTGGTTGTGATGTTTTATGGGATAATTTACCATAAAATGACTTGTCTAAATGATTTATATGGTTATTTAATTTATGCTTATTGCATTGTATTTATTTGTTTTTATTGCACTTTAATTTGTAAAGTTGTTTCCTTAATTAAAAACAACCAGGTTAAATAAATCTTTTACTTTTTTTAACTACACTAGAATCACCCGCCCACCACTGTTGTTCAAAAAAAATGACTCAGTAAATTTTACTCAGAGTAAAATTTTAGGAGAGTTACTTTTTACTTTTACTTGAGTAGATTTTTTGTTCAGTACTTTTACTTGTACTTGAGTAAAATTTCATTGAAGTAACAGTACTTTTACTTGAGTAGCATATTTTATTACTCTTTCCACCTCTGCACAGAACAGACATCACGTCGTGAGAAAGATCATTTACGCTGCCGACGATCAAATTCACAGAAGCCGTTCTCAAATTGTTTATAAGACTCAAGGCAGAACTCTGAAACCACGATAGTTCTACCCTAACAGGATGTCGCGTGTGCACCTGTCAATGGCACCCACCCCTCCAGCTCACAAATGGCTTCATATTAGCTCAGTGGCAGTAGGTGGTGTCACGCCTTCCATATTTTTTACGGCCACACGAGCAAAGATGAAACGTTAGAAAAGGAGAGATTTCCTGATGGTCATCTTAGGCCCTCTTTAGTCGGGACAGTGTTTAGTACTGCAGCCGCTCACTTGGGTCGCGCAGGTTACCTCCAGCTACACTGGTTTCTCCACAGACTAAAAACATGCCTTGGGGGTTGAGAGAGTATGAGAGAACCTGGTCCTCACTTGGTGCATCCATCGAGAGCAGAAGAGCCATGATATATATTGTGTAGAGTGGTTCCACGTGATCAGCTTGTGTATTACTGGATCTTATCGTGTTTGAAATGTGCGTTCCATCTAAAATCACGTGGAATGAATCTCGCAAAGGCGGCGCTGCCACTGCAGGAAGTCCTTCGCTTGTGTTTCAGAGTAGGTTACTACAAGCAGAAATCAGCAATATTTTTCTCAACTTCGTATCAAAATGGTGACTAGAGTTTTTAACACAACAATGGTAAGTTAGGCGAGATAAAGCTTACTGGTAAGTTTCGCCTCAGAATGGTGATTTGATATTTGACTAGTCTCCAGGTTGCTTTACATCTGCTACAAAACATTGCTTTATCACTTATCAAATGCCAATCAGAGCAGGGAAGTATATCGGCGTATATAAAAAAATACAAATATTTAAATAGGTTTTCATTTTAAAAATAAAAGATTGTTTTAGTAGCCATCGATGAGTAGAACAGAGAAGTTCTCGGAGGCCTTCATCGCAGCTCTTAAGGTGTTTTGGTTCCACACGCTGAATAACTGGAGGCTAAAACTGTAATATTGATTACATCTGATCTGAATGAGGTGGATCTGCTCAGATCCTCACCGTTATCAAGAAACCTTGTTATGCAAATCCGGCCCACTCATATATTCTCGCATTACCGTCCTTGTCATGAGACACATTATATTTGAATAACCTATTTATTCAGATGTGACTGGCCGCCACTCTTGATTTGCTCAAGAACTGCCTCTGTTGTGCTGTTTGTATAAATTAATTGGGGTAATTTTCATAAATGTTATTCAAACAAAGTACTGTTCCATATTCAGTTGTACTGTTAATTCATGTGTATAATTGTAAGAGTGGAAATGTTAAATATTTGAATACAGGCTATTTGAATTATACATTTGTTGATAATATATGGAAAGCAGAGTTATTTAATGTATATTTTAAAACAATGTTCTTCGGTGGAGCAATGCGACAGATCGTTCCTGCAAGGTAACATTAATAAACATGCTAGCCCAACAAAGCCAGTAGACGTTTGCTTGAGATGCATTGAAACTGAAACGAAGTGAGGCCGAAGAAAGGGAGAAACGTGCAGGAAAACGAGTGGAATTTACTGCAACATGATAATGAAAAGATTCTATAGGAAAATTGTTTTCTGCACGGAACCGGCTCTAGATTATCCTCGTAATACACAGGCGGATGTGAATCTTATATTTATAGCAAGGAGAGTGTGGAAATATACGTGAAATGCTCATCACATACCTCTTCAACAAACTATCATTTACAATTAAATGGTTAAATGACTGCGATGGACCGGCTACCTGTCCAGGGTGAACCCCCGCCTTTTGCCCAATGTGCGCTGGAGACCCCCGTGACCCCGAAAGGGAATAAGCGGGAAGGAAAATGAATGAATGGTGAAATGTAAGTCTGCAATAAATATCTGCATCACTACACATAAAAATATGTTAAATAGCAGAATATTAATTTATTAAATATGTTTAGTAGAATTTTAAGTTAATTGTAAATTTTTGTTAGTAAATGTTTGCTAATCATCTTCCACTTCAGTCAGAATTTCCAAGTACAACATTTCTCCTTTGGGGTCATACTTCATGTAAAATGTCACTTTTCCATCTTTTTAAAGTTTAATGATCAAAGGAAGTTTGAATGTGTTCATTCCTAGGCTACTGTTCATTAGAGCTGCATACAGCGATTCTATTTGTCTACTTTATAGTGCTAATTGTGTTAGTGTTTGTTCGATAAAACAGTGATTTATAAATAATCCATTTAATATTTGATCTATTAATAAATAAATATTCCTAATGTGCTTTAGCAACATGAAAACCATCCCTAACTTTTTACAAACAATGGCACACTTCATTGTGCTCAGTCAATTGTTTATAAAACAATAGCATTTGTGAAACATTAAGTCAATGGGAAAAGTTCAATATTTAAAGTGAATATATTTTATTGAAATGTAGGTCAAATGCTAAGTAAACTAACAATTTATTATAAGTTTTAATTGTACATTTTCTTGAACCTTTACAGCTTTTCTTTTGTAATGGGTCATTTTCATGTACGTAACTAATATTCACAACAAAACCAAATATTCACAAAAAAGTTTAAAAACAAGAAGTTGCTCGCTAAAATGATCAGATAATCACGCTGTGATCTCTAACGGATGAATGTGTGTTTTGGGTAGAAGGTACTCACGTGTGCCACAGACTCCTATCCCGCACGAGACGCTCGGCGAGCAGTTTTTACCTCAATCTCCTGCAACCCTTTCTAAAAAATGTTGAGGCTTATTTGAATATTCATGAGCTCTCCACAGGCTCAGTTCAGCAGTTTCCATTAAGCATTAATTAGCTGCCCGAGGGGGAAGCAAACACAAATAAGGAGCTGAATAACTAATTAAGGTGTTTGAAATGCTGCAGGCCTGCAATCCCACTAATGGCTGCTTATGGCGAAGTATAACAGATCCCCATCCTCACGTTCATCCAGCAGACATACACGAAACACCCAGACCCCTCAGTCCCCTTGCTCACGCAGTTCAGCTCCTGAGAACTGATTGAGGTGGTGACGTTTTCAAGCTGGACATGCAGGTGTGGGCCAGATGTGACTTTGTTCAGGGAAAGATTAAAGCCTGGTTATTTGGTAGGTACGGATGTGTAGTTTGCGTGTGAATGAATGCCATTCTGTCCCGTTTCTGTTCACTGTAGCGTTAGTTAACATTGGGATTAGTTTTCAACTTTTAACAGCTCTCTTTTCAGGAAATGTAACGAGTCTAAATGACTAAATCTCAGCCTGAGGAAAATGCTGAATTTTCAAGACAATTCGAAATGTTCATCGGGACTCTGTATATGTTTGGTACATGCGTCCTTTTGAATTTTGCATATTATAAACATGTGTATTAATCAGTTTGTTTTTCCTGCTGGCTTTAATTGATTTACCATGAACTGGACAGTAAAATCCTTAAAATTAACTCTATTCAGAGAACATTTGGTCCCTCTCTATATAGAGTTACACTGACTCTAATTAGAGTTATTTCATCTATTTTTTTTAGTTGTTAGTTTTAATTTAGTTATTTAAGTTTTTTTGTTATTTTTCCAAATCTGTGAATGAAAATTCAGTCTTTAAGTTGTGCTTATCATCATTAATGATAAAAAAAAAAAACTAAATATTCTTATCACTTAAGTACTCTGCTACTGGGTAACTTTTAACTCTATTCATAGAGGGACCAAATGAATAGAGTTAATTCCACTCTGAGCATTTCCTGTGTTTTTGCGGCTCTTCTATCTGTAATGGAGGCGACAGATCTAAACCCCATTGAGCTGTTTGGGGGAGCAGCTTGAGCGTATGGTACGCAGGAAGTGCCCTCCAGCCAATCCAACGTGAGAGAGGAGCTTCTAGCAGCGTGAAGTGAAATTCTTCCAGATTACCTCAAAAAATGAACAGCTAAAAGCTAAATGTCTGCAACACTGTAACTGCTGCAAACTGAGGATTCTTTGATGAAAACAAAGTTTGAAGAAAAAAAATAATATTTCAAATAAATATTATTTCTAACCTTGTCAATGTCTTGACTATATTTTCTATTCATTTTACAAACACAAAACTTTTGAACGGCTGTGTATATGAGTTGTTCCATTTATGGGCGTGCTCCAAACAGATGCATCTGTAAAATTTGTGAGTTAACCTCACGTCTCATGTCTTGTTTTGTTTTTGTGCTGGAAAACCACGCATAATCCCATGATTTGCTCTATTTAGAATATAATCTTATTATTATTACTGGGCCCAGCAACACCAGGTCCTGGATGTAAAAACCTGGATGTAATAAACACGTGTCTGTGATTCTTTTACCATTCAAAACACAGGAGGAAGGTTAATGAAATGAAACCATACATTGTTGGGTTTTCTTCCCAACAAAGTTCATAGAATGAGTAATCAGAATGAGCCAAATCAACTACAAAATAAACGAATGAAAAATACAAGATATCTACTGTAATAATGTGCACATGTCTATGTTTGTATTGGCTTGACTTGATTTTCTCAGGGTAAAATCTTAAATCCCCAGACTGGAAAAGAGAGACCTAATTTAATCCTTATATTTAATCATAAATATTAGTTTTGACAAACAATTCCGTGTTAAATGATGTAAGTCGTACGTCAGAAGCACCTTTAAAAAGTCCCTCTATTTGAGTCAAATGTTTTGTTACGGTAATGTGCGATGATCCAGAATATCATTTACATGTTATTACGATGCCCCTTTGTTCATTATAAGATGCTTAAGGTATAAATACAATTATGTACATGTCATCGTGTTGAATGTGTTGGACAAGTGCGCACATTTGTTTTAAAGCCGACCATGTGAACATGAGTAATCTCGTCACATTTTAATACATTACTGTCCGCCTTACAAATTCTCCCAGTGGATGATTTCAATTACCATAACTCATGTAAACAAGAGGTCATTGAATTTCCTTTCATTTAAATACTCCAAGGAACGCTGATATGCATTTTCTAATAGCAGTAATAATATTAAGACGATGAGTGCAGTGGTGAGGCTGAGGTTTTGGACAGCACTCTGAGTAAACACAAGTGGATTCCCTCTTGGGCTTTCTACGGCACAAAGCACTGTTTATCTTCTCCCCGTGCTCTGTTTCCATAAATCTATTCGTCCTATTGGGCCAAAGCTTTGTGGCCTCGCAGACTGGTCTTAGAATCTACAATAGACAAGTAGAAGAAAAGGATATTTGTTGTGAAGCCAATCTGGAGCCTGGGGCTGGAACCCACACCAGTCCCGTGTAAACATGGCACCGCACTAAACTAACACAGGTTCACCTCACGCAACCTTTAACTCACAACCAAGACCCGAAGAACAAATGGCTTTGCTCCGTGCATCTCGTCACGCATGGATTTGAAAGGCGGATGTCTACTTCTCACAATCTGATGTGAAGTCTTACTAACTTCAAAATGCAGAGGTCTGGCCCTGTAAAGAATCCAGAGCTTCACCTGACCCCTCCCACCAGTCTTTCAAAAAACGTATTTGCTGCATCTTTAGAGAGTTCCTCTGAGTAAATTATGAGTTTTCTGTTTTCATTGACGCACTACATAAATCGGTGTGAAGGGTCAAAAGCAGCCGTGCATTAATCTCTGATTCGCCAACAATTTAGTGACTATATCAAATATCGAAAAAACCCCAGTCAGAAGGTCTGGGGAAATGTTTTGAATATGAGATGAAACAAGCTCATAGTAAAAATACTTCATCCTTTCCTTCTGAACATTTTACTTTATTGTAACCGACCCCTGCAGGCCATGTGAGACACACTTAGTTATGACTCAAAGAATAGGACCCTAATGAAAACAATATCAATGAAACAGCTTTAAAGCCTGAAGTCCTATAAAACCAAAAGAAATAAACAAAAATAAGCTGGACATGTTTGCACAAAAGGCTAAAGTCAAGTCTCCAGTTCAGAGAGCGAGCGTGCATGTAGTTTCTATTTGACCACTATTTTAATTACATGTATTTAAAATACAAATTGTATTACATTTGTTGTTTTTTATTGTTTGTACTGTGCTTGGAAAACCATTGACACAATAAATTCAATTGGTATTTCAATAATCCATCCATCTTCTCCCGCTTATCAAGGGCCAGGTCGTGGGGGCAGGTGCTCGAGCCACCTCAGCTGACTCCTCTCGATGTGGAGGAGCAGTGGCTCTACTCTGAGCTCCTCCCGGGTGACGGAGCTTCTCACTTTATTTCTACGGGGGCGCCCAGCCACCCGGCAGAGGAAACTCATTTCAGCCGCTTGTATCCGTGATCTTCTCCTTTCCGTCATGACCCAAAGCTCAGGAAAGAGCTCAGAGCTATATTTAAATAATATGTCAGCTTTTTGTTTAGTACAAAAAATTATTTACATACCTTTAAATCTTTACTTTAAAATATAAACGATTCACATATATTGTCAGTTGTAACAGTTGTTGTGAAGAATTGATTTGTACATCGATTAGTTCAGGCCTCCGAGACCCTGTGTGAAATGTTAAAATGCTGAGATAGACTGATGGATGTTTTACAGAACCAATGACATCTTGTGATGGCGACCATTGATTGATGAATCAGTTATGATTTTTATTGTGCTACGAACTAAACGGCACTGGATAGATTCTTGGGTTTAGTAAGTGTACAGTTCGTTTTTATTTCATCACTGAAGCCCATCAGCTACACACCCCCACATACATCTCCAAGAGTCACAAAGGTTTATCATCCTGGATGTTTACCAGTCCAGCCCTAACCCTTCTCCTGCACTTGATTGCAAGCAATTATTCAGCTCTTCTCAACCAACCACCTGACACTCCACAACCTCACAAATAGGGGACAAAACAAGTCTCCGCACACATCTAAACACAACATGTCATTTCTGCTGGGTGAAGTGTTTGTGGTGAGCTTGTAATCAAGCAGCCAGCAGCTCCGCCATCGGCCTCAATGAGAAAACAAAAAGGCGTCTCTGTTGCCCTCTCATCGTTTGTCTCCAACGAGCGCAATTTCCATTTCAGTTGTATTACACCTTTTAATGTATTGCAAGCTTTAAGGAGAGTGAAGGGGAGGAGGAGGAGGAGATAAAGGGGAGCATGCACTAGATTTCAAACGGGGCATTTGAGGCTTTGAGTGAAGAGGAGCAGATGAGTGCCAGCGCAATTCAAATCAAAAGCCCTGCACTGCCGAAAATCCCCTTCTCAACGACCCTTTGTGCTTCATCCATCCATCCATCCAGCCAGCTGCAGAGGCAATGGCACGATGTGAACCGCAGGAAATTACTCATGAGATGATACGATGTGTTATACCTGTGAGTTTTATGGTCATTGGTTTTGTGTAGTGTTCCAAGCGCATTTACCAAACACAAGTGAACCACTTTCCTAATGGTCAAGACGGAAATGCTGAAACATACCATTGTATCATTCCTATCCCAATGGGCTACTCACTAAATGGCCACGATCAAAACACGGTACATTTGAGCGCTCTTGTTCTTCAAGTTTTTACCCAGACAGCTTGCTTTACTGACTGAGAACGCTTCAGAATTGCACTCCGATGGGGGAAAGGGTGGTATGTTCCGAATCACAAATACTCACGTTCAACAGGGACAAACATTTGGTTTTCATTCATCTTTGTTTTATCTTAAAGTCTAAATCGAACTTTCTGTCATCTTTTGCTCACTTTTAATTTCAAGAAATTGCGAAAATATATTGATTGAAGTAAGCGTTAGGATGCTGCATGGTTTGAGCTTCACGGACCAGACAAATCATATCGAATAATCATTGATTACCTTAATTTATTCATTCATTAATGCATCTTATTATTCCTATTAATGGTGTTTGGTTTTTATTTTTTCCTAAAAAGGAGATTCTGAAAGTTAAACATTCTGATGAAATGTTTTGAAAAACCTTTAGATGTCAGGAACAAACCTTTCACTTCATTGAAATTGAATTGAAACATCTCTACGCTCCCAGTTTAACAAGAAAGAGTTTTTTCAATCGAATCCCTCTGTACAACAGCAAAAATAAAGCAATACCAAATACTTGGTTAAAAACAAATTACTAGCAAATAATCACAAACGTTAATATTGCTTTGTTTTTTAACACCCCCCCACCCCTCTCTATCTCCACAACATCATCACATATGTTTGACCCTGTGTTCTAGTGCTGGGCGATATGACGATATATATCGTGGGGACGATAGAAAAGTGTCTATCGTCCTATTTCTCTTCTATCGTTTCTATCGTTTCTAACCTAATTTTATCAATTACTAAAGAAAATATTGCATTAAATAGGCTATGACAAATGTATGATAATGTCTTGTGGCTATGCAATGCATACTCTACCCTTTATATAAGTGACAATCAAGAATAAAAATGTAACTGTAAAAATAACTTTTTCGCAAAGAAACTCCGTCTTGTGATTTTGCGACGGGACGCTTTACGTTGTTGCGACATGCTTTACGCTAGTAGTGATGGGAAGTTCGGATCATTTTACGGATTCGGTTCTTTGAGTCTCGTTCAGTAAAATGAACGGATCTTTTTTTCGAGTCATTTCATTCATTTTACTAAAATATCAATAAATGTTGTGTGTACTTCCACATCTACTAGCGTTTTATACACAAACGCGAATCACACTACAAATAAGACAAAACTATAATGCTAAATTTAAAATGAATATAAATATATTACTAAAGCCTACCTGGGTCTTTTAGTCTGGTTTACCCAAACTCTGATCTGTCTTTAGATTTAAATCTCTTTTGTTCGACACAAAATTACTTCACTCTGACGTTAACGTGTGCAGTCCGTGCACTCAGTCCGGACTGGCTTCTTTAGCACTTTTGTCACGTGACCGCTACAGTGCCGGGATCCGAAAAGATTCGTTCTTTTAGCGAGTCCGGGTCCTTTCGGTCTTTTCTCTTTCCGGCTCATGCTGCATTGGTTAACATTACGGAGCGGCCATGAGCCGGAACCCGAAAAGATTAGGTCTTTTTGCGAGTCTCTCCGAAAGATTAGGTCTTTCAGCGAGTCCGGGTCATTTCGTTCTTTTGTCACGTGACCGCGCCACAAAGGCAAAGTCAGTATGCAAATATGCACGGGCAAGTGGCGAGAAAAAAGTGGCCAGCCTAAAATTAAAGAGTCTTTCATAAAATGCACACCGTATGAAAAAATGTCCCAGCGCCATAAAGAAATCACATGTGCCATCTTGCATTACTGTTGTAAAGGCATGATCCCCGTGTATGCAGTTGAGAAGGGTAGCTTCCGAGACCTCGTCAAAGTGCTTGACCCGAGGTACGTTATGCCCAGTCGTAAGCACTTCAGTAATGTCGAGTTGCCTCGCTTATATAACGCATGCCGGGCCCAAGTAGAGAAGGATGTTTGCAGTGTGGTTCATTTTTTTTTTAAATAGTTTATTTTTATAATACTATTTAAATAACTATGATGTGGTTAAAAAAATGTGAAGGCTACTGTAGCTCTACCTCCACCACATCTGTTGTCATTTGATACGTTTACATTGCTGCACTAAAATGTAGTTTTTCTCATTTGTGACAGTTCAGTTGAATGTCACTTCAAAATAAAGTTGCAAAAAAAAGTATGCAATGATATTTTTGTCAAACTTTTCAGAGAATAACTGAAAATGTACTTTATTGTGGTATATCGTGATATATATCGTTATCGTGATATAAAATAATCCATATCGTGATATATGATTTTTCCATATCGCCCAGCACTGTGTTCTAGACCTTCTTTTGGAATCCAGACATGGTTCAGCAGAAAGTTCTATCATCTCAAACTGGAATATTTCCCTTGCCTTTAAAGGACAAGGACAAGGCAGAGAAAAAGATTAAAACTTAGTAACGATTAAAAGCTTAATAACGGCTCTCTCTGTTTTTTTTATTTCAAAAAGATGGAGAGCGCTGGAGATAGGCACCAGCAGGGTTGGAAAATTAATGAATAATTACACTCTTGAAATGTACATAAAAATATGTGTTAATCCAAAAAATCCACTCAAGGAATTGTCTTCACTAGCTTCCGATTCTTTGATGGAAATATTTCAGTCGTCGGTTCTCTTCGGTGCTCTCAGGACCACCTTAACTATGAATGTTACAAGTGCAAAAATAACTTTTGAAATATGTCAGAACTCATTTTAGTAGTTTTTATGGTAAACATTAAAAATAAATTCTTCTCTAACTACCCCTCCCTCATGTGTCACAATATTGACTCCATATTAAAACAGCTATAAAACAATCTGGAAAACCTCGTGCCCGTATCTTGAAGTGCTAATCACTGAGCATCAGCCTATTTTATGTCATAGAGAAAGTAAAACAAATGTAAAAGTGGTCACCATGAGTCTCTAAATCCTACATTTGCATAAAGAGTCCACCATGCGGTGTTGTGAGGCCTGTATAAACATCGTAGACAAGCAGGGAGTAGTACCTTGGACGTGGTAAATTACCAGGTTGAGCACAGCAGGTTATTCTCTGGCAGGTTGTGAATGTGATTAACCCCAAAGGTCTTACAAACTTCAGCTTTTCTCTTGTTTCTCCATCACCTCATTTTTAGTTTCTACCTTTGGTCGTGCAGTTGATTTGAATCATGGCTCTTAATTATATGCTCGTGCCCTGCATTAATACCAGCATTAGCATAACCTATTGTTTATTCATTATTTCCGAGCCATTTCTAAAATTATGTTAAACCATTTCTAAACAAAGAGCAGACTTTAATCAGACTTGCCATTTTGTTTCATGCAATTCAAATACTAGCAAGAATCTGGGGGCGAAATTAACTAAAGCAAAGAAAAAGCATCAAAAGGGATTACGACATAAATGGGTTTTAGGAAACCCCAGGCGAGGGGCAGATGATTGAGCCGTAATTCTGACTTCTGGGCTCCTTCAAACTTGTTTCTGTTAGAGACAAAACTATTCTTTTTATTTTCTTTTAATGAGGCTCATGCTGTATATTTTACGATGACAAATAATAAATTATCAATTTTATACAGACGAAAAAAAATATACCTTCAGTAAATAATGAGCTGCTATAAAATATTAAATATATTTAACTGTTTATTAACCTTCCATGTACATTTATGTCACATTAACAAAAATCTCCAGCAGCAAGCAGGCATCGTAAACAAAGCTCATGCAGCAGTGATTTGAATACCTACAGACGTGTGTAAGAATGAAAAAACGGGTTTCAACCATGGTTGAAGGTTCTCAGCCGTGTTCTGTCTTTCAGAGCTTGCGGGAACTTTAATTATTGAATTTAACTTTAATCTGACTCCATATTTAATTAAGAAGGTTATTGTTTACCTTTATCATGAGCTTTGATTGAAGCTATAGTAAGCTATGTATTAATAAGTGTTAATAATTAGAGAAATGCACTCTCTTGTTATAATTAACCCTTTAAACCTTTGTTACATAATGTGATACTTTAGTTCTTAGCATTTATCATTATTTTAGAATGTGATTAGAGAGTAACTATTGACGAGATTGAACATCTCATTTATTAACAAACACTTAGTTACACAGGAAAAAGGTCAAACAATAGCAGAGGCTACATGATCTGGAAGGGCTCTAAGCCTTCCAGATCATGGGTATGTTCAGAGACAAACAGACCGCGAGCTCCTCTAGCGCTCTTCCTCAAATACCATCCTGATCCAAGTCCACTCCCACGGGAGGGTCTAGTTGAAATGTAAATCAGACAGCATGTTCGAGAGACCACGTGACCATATATGGCGTTCCTCAGAGATGAAGTAATCGAATCTGGTGTATCTTTCAGAGGCAGACGCCATTGTTAACCAAAGTAATCACAGATGCAGATGGTAATCGCTTTAACACCTTTGCAACACAAAGCAGATACAGGGAGTGGTTGATAGTCTCAACCCCCCTGGTTTAAACTCCTTGCAACACTGTTAGATTTCTGTTGAGTTATTTACACATTCACAAATGTTATTGTATATGAATATATACATAACTATTCAAAATCTTACACGTGCTTTGTCCATAGGACATGGGAACTGGGGCAGCTCTGCACTTTCCTTCGAAGCAGAACAATAACGAGAGTCTGCAGCAACAGTGAAGCATGGTGGAGGTTCCTTGAGTGTTTGGGGCTGCACATGGACCTGGAGATTCGCTCAGAAGTAATCAATCTATCAAGCCTTTATTTGTCACATACACTGTTACATGCAGTGAAATTGGGACCCCTCTGGCCACCAACAGGCCATTGTTGAGAGGTAGGATTTAAGAGAGAAACAGAGAAATGGGTAGACAGTGGGTGTAGCTGCAGTCAGATTGACAAAATGGTTATTTGTTTTATTGCACTATAATGTGTTAAAAAGGAAAATCCAAGAGCATCTGTTTAATTTCTAATGCACAACTAATCTTTATTGTTTTGTTGATAGAGGGATTGTTTTTACTGATGCACAAAGTAATGCCATGTGAAAAAACTGACTGTTGTTAGACTGACTTGATTATGAAGAAGATAAAGAAAAGTTAAGGAATTCTTCGTTTTGTCAAGACTACATTTGAAGATTGATAAACCTCCCTTAAGTAAATGAGGCCAGTGAGGTTTGTTGATTCTTCATAGTTAAGACGATTCTTCATAATACGTTTGTCATTTTTTTGTATGATAATTGTCATTTAAAGTACTGTTAATTACTTTGATTATTTGAAAAGATTGTTTTATTCTGCTTATTTGTACATTTTATTTTAGTTCTCACGACATGTTTGACATGTTGGCGTGACATCGGCTGTCCTAAGACGTGCTAATACACACTTGTGTGTGAGAAGAACGATTTTGGTCATGATTCGAACTGGAGGGGAGCTACAGTGGGTAAGTTGACTCTTCCGCACTGTTCTTGGCAGAGGGCAGTGTGGAGCAGGTAAAAAAAGCCATTGCAACCAAGCACATACAGGCCAGTAGGAACAGAGATAAGGGAGAGGAGAAAGATGCGACTGCCTCCACAGAGAGCAAGAGAGAAGTTTTAATGGTGCTCTCGATGCTGATGCAATACCAAAAGTTTTTTTTGCTGCAGAAAAATAAGTCAAAGTCATGCAGAACTAGCTTCAGCATAAAGAAGAACAATCAGTAACAGTTTTCACTTCTATTGCTCATGCCACAGAGCTATAACTCCTCAAACATTCCCTCCCTTCTGCATCCATGTCACTCACTGTACTCGCTCACTGTTTTCTGCCTAGTGAGACCATAAATGGGCTGTTTTCTTGCCCCTCCTGACCTTTTCAAACAGTATAATAACCCTGAAGAAACTGCCAATAAACTGTGACTCGGTTGATGCAGAAGCTCTGTGTCATGTCTCTTTCCTTGTTGCCCTCTGTCTCTCGAGAGGGGAGGGCAGAATCATGCCATAACACTGAACAGAGTTGTGCCGTACTGTTGTGTGGACTGTTAAGTGCGGAAGTAAGCACAGAGGACCGAATACTCAGATGTACTCAATACTCGGCAAAAAAGCAGCAACAGTCTTCAAAGCCAGAGTCAGGTGAGCCGCTAGTAGCGGGGCGCTACAGGGCCGTGGAGAGCAATGCATCTGATTAAACCCAAAGAAACAAGTTGTAGTTTCACTGAGCTTGTGTTAAAAGAAGATCTGCAGTTATGCTTTTGTACAGCTACATGCTCATCATATTCTGCATGGCTTTTTATGAATAGCACAACCCTGTCCTGAGACGGCATCTAAGGTGTTTTATGTCCATTTTTTTAGTCCGGTCGTATCGCAATAAGAATGCATTGCACATGTTAGCTACATAATGGAGCTGGGCTTTTTAGTGGTGTTAATGATTTCCAGGCAACAGGTCACAAATAACCACACAGCACACTCCAAAACATTAAACATGGCTTATGTTGATTCAAAGATTGTGATCATGTTCAAACAAATGAATCTGGTTTTGCTTGTGCATTGTAATTACATTATAGTGTTTAAATAACGTCTGATCAGGCCCTAAGACAAAAACCTCATGCAGAACCTGGCAGAGCTGAGTACTCGGATCCAAGGCAGGCCAAACCTCTGTGTGACATGGAAACCTTCAGAAATGCCTGCCATATTCATTCAAATGACACACAATCCCAATATATAAAAACACACGTCTGTTTCATTTTCAAACAGAGTTTGCAGACTGAGTGTCCATCGTCCCTGCATTTGGCACAGGTGAGTTTCTGGCACGTTATATCTGCTGCGATTCCTGTTGCAGCTCCTAAAAGTAAAGACACTAAACAACACACCTAAACACTGACATCCGTCCGTAATTAATTGAGCATAATTAACTGAATAAATCAATACAAAATCATGGATGTTATGCTGGTGGAACTTCAAAAAGACGTTAACTTTACATAATTAACTTTTTCTGAAAGGCAACCTAACTCAGTGAAATGGAATTATTATTAAGCCACAGGGGTTGCAAGCCAGTGACTTCTGTGCCGGTCCCAAGCCCGGATAAATAGAGAGGGTTGCGTCAGGAAGGGCATCCGGCGTAAAAAATGCCAAAAACCAAATATGCAAGTCACCAAATCGATTTCCATACCGGATCGGTCGAGGCCCGGGTTAACAACGACCGCCTCCGGTGCTGTTGACTTACAGGGTGCCGGTGGAAATTGGACTACTGTTTGTCGAAGAAGGAGAGGAGGGAGAAGGATTCGTCGACAGAAAGAGAAGAGGAAAAGCAGGAGTATAGATCTGAGAATAGGGACTCTTAACGTTGGTACAATGACAGGGAAGGGTAGGGAGCTGGCGGACATGATGGAGAGAAGGAAGGTAGATATTCTGTGCGTGCAGGAGACCAGGTGGAAGGGTAGCAAAGCGCGTAGTATTGGAGGGGGATACAAACTGTTTTACTATGGTGTGGATAGGAAGAGAAATGGGGTAGGAGTGATCCTGAAGGAGGAGTTTGTGAGGAATGTTTTAGAGGTGAAAAGAGTGTCAGACAGGGTGATCAGTTTGAAGTTAGAAATTGAAGGGGTGATGTTGAATGTAGTGAGTGGTTATGCTCCACAAGTAGGCTGTAAGTTGGAAGAGAAGGAGAGATTTTGGAGTGAGTTAGATGAGGTGATTGAGAGTGTTCCCAGAGGAGAGAGAGTAGTAGTGGGAGCAGATTTCAACGGGCATGTTGGCGAGGGCAACAGAGGTGATGAGGAGGTGATGGGCAGGTTCGGTGTTAAGGAAAGGAACCTAGAAGGACAGATGGTGGTGGACTTTGCCAAGAGGATGGAAATGGCTGTAGTTAATACTTATTTCCAGAAGAGGGAGGAACATAGAGTTACCTACAAGAGTGGAGGTAGGAGTACGCAGGTAGACTACATCCTTTGTAGACGAGCCAATCTGAGAGAGGTCAGAGACTGTAAAGTAGTGGTAGGAGAGAGTGTAGCCAGACAGCATCGGATGGTGATGTGTAGGATGTTTCTGGTGGTCAGGAAGAAGAGAAGAGGAAAGATTGAAAAGAAGACCAAGTGGTGGAAGTTGAAAAAGGAAGAAGATTGTGAGGAATTTAGACAGAAGCTGAGACAGGTTTTGGGTGGTCTGGAAGAGCTTCCAGATGACTGGGAAACTACAGCAGAGTTGATCAGGGAGACAGGAAGAACGGTGCTAGGTGTGTCAGCTGGAAGGAGGAAAGAAGATAAAGAATGAGGAAGTACAGGACATCATCCAGAGGAAGAGGCTAGCTAAAAAGAAGTGGGACATTGAAAGGACTGAAGAAAGTAGACAGGACTACAAGGAATCGCAGCGCAGAGTGAAGAGGGAGGTGGCAAAGGCCAAACAGAAAGCATATGATGAGTTGTATGCCAGGTTAGACACGAGGGAAGGCGAGAAGGAATTGTATAGATTAGCGAGACAGAGAGACAGAGATGGGAAGGATGTGCAACAGATAAGGGTGATTAAAGATAGAGATGGAAAGGTGCTAACAAGTGAGGAGAGTGTGCTGAGAAGATGGAAGGAGTATTTTGAGGAGTTGATGAATGAGGAGAATGAAAGGGAAAGAAGGGAGGAAGATGTGAATATTGTAGAGCAGGAAGTTGAAAAGATTAGAAAGGATGAGGTGAGGAAGACCCTGGGGAGAATGAAGAGTGGAAAGGCTGTTGGTCCAGATGACATACCAGTGGAGGTGTGGAAGTGTCTAGGAGAGACAGCAGTGGAGTTCTTGTCTAGGTTATTCAACAGGATTTTAGAGAGTGAGAAGATGCCTGAGGAATGGAGGAGAAGTGTCCTAGTACCAATCTTTAAGAACAAGGGTGATGTGCAGAGTTGTAACAACTACAGAGGTATAAAGTTGATGAGTCACACAATGAAACTTTGGGAAAGAGTAGTGGAAGCTAGGTTAAGAAGGGAAGTGGATATTTGTGAACGGCAGTATGGCTTCATGCCCAGGAAGAGCACCA
>SRMA01025866.1:267911-294943 GCA_007224835.1 Danionella cerebrum | reverse complement strand
AAGGTCTAAACTGCAAATCTTGGTATCAAAATGAAGATAGGTTCTGGGGGAGGGGTGTGGATGAGTTAATTTGACAGTCAAGAACACTGGGTAAGAGTAATTGATGTTGGAATGGCTAAAAAATGAACTCCGCCTAAAAAAAAAAACACATGTTTCCTCCAATATCTCCTTATTTTACTTATAACGAAGTAAATAAACACAATCAATTGTAACCACTACATGTCAAGAACATCTGTAGCAAGTTTGGTGTTCATACCACAAGAAACTAATATTCTGTAAAGGTTTTGATTGAACAAAGTTCAGGCGTAATCCATGTTGGCACAGTTTGGCACAATTTGGCACAATAATTGAAATATGGAAAAAATCTTGTCCAAAGCTTCAGCTACGTTCATAGTCTTGTTTTCTTGCTTATGGGACATGATTTCAGCAAAAAACCTCCTAAAGAAACACTGTAAAAGGGGGGTAGAAGCTCATTTACGCCATCTTGCTGCGCTTTTGGGAACGTTTCACTCAAAAACGCTTTGACGCCGAGCTTCCGCGTGTCCCTACCCCCCGACCATCTGTCCAATCCGGGAGCTCTATACATCGCTGGAAAGCTCTGATTCGGAGGAAACCAATCAGCTCAACCATTTTGAGACTGACTGGATCGCCGACGAATCACACGACGCGCAGCGTGGAGAGACGTGCTCTTACGCACGGGGAGTCATTCCATTTTTGGTGACGTAAGAGGAGCACTGGAGCAACAGAAAAAACACAAAATGGACTTTTCGCGAAGCTATCGACCGGACATAACAACAAACGGACTTTTATCGCTATGGAAATAACTTTTTGTTGAAAAAACGGTAAAGGTAAGACAAGATTTACATGCTTGCTTGGTTTTGCTGGCGTTTTTTGGGGGAACTTTCGCTCCCTGCTCTGAAATACTTCATGCAATGTAAATGAGTTGCATATCGCTGGATTCAGCTGGTTGTTAGCTTTCATGTAATGTAATGGTTTGGGTGTTTCCGTTTATATTGTGGATACATATCGCACATAAACAAAAACGTGGTCATGAATTATACTCCGGACATGTTGTTGTTTATTTGCATGGCGTTCGAGCTGTGGTTAACGGATATGAAATTGAAGTAGATACGTTTTTAGAGGAGTTTCCGCTGAACACAACAGTATTTAATATGTGTTGGTTATTCTCAGGGTTAGTGAGCTATGAGTGAAAATGTAACGCACAAGGGGGCAAGTCCCCGGTACCGGGGACTCTCGGGCTTAAGAGGTTAATGGAGAAGTACAGAGATGGTCAGAAGGAGCTGCACTGCGTCTTTGTGGATTTAGAAAAAGCCTATGACAGGGTGCCGAGAGAGGAGCTATGGTCCTGTATGAGGAGGTCAGGAGTGGCAGAGAAGTACGTCAGAATAGTTCAGGATATGTATGAGAGAAGTAAGACAGCAGTGAGATGTGCTGTAGGTCAGACAAAGGAGTTCAAAGTGGAGGTGGGGCTACATCAAGGATCAGCTTTGAGTCCCTTCTTATTTGCTATGGTGATGGACAGGTTGACAGATGAGGTCAGACAGGAATCTCCGTGGACAATGATGTTTGCAGATGACATTGTAATTTGTAGTGAGAGCAGAGAGCAGGTGGAGGAAAACCTGGAAAGTTGGAGGTCAGCTCTAGAAAGAAGAGGAATGAAAGTCAGTCGCAGCAAGACAGAATACATGTGTTTGAACGAGAGGGAGGGAAATAGAACAGTGAGGTTACAGGGGGCTGAGGTCAAGAAGGTGCAGGAGTTTAGGTATTTGGGGTCAACAGTCCAGTGGGAGTGTGGAAAAGAGGTGAAGAGACGAGTGCAGGCAGGTTGGAGTGGGTGGAGAAAAGTGTCAGGGGTGTTGTGTGACAGAAGAGTGTCAGCAAGAATCAAAGGAAAGGTGTACAGAACAGAAGTGAGACCAGCCATGATGTATGGGTTGGAGACTGTGGCAGTGAGGAAGAGACAAGAGGCAGAGCTGGAAGTAGCAGAGATGAGGATGTTGAGGTTCAGTTTAGGAGTGACGAGGATGGACAAGATTAGGAACGAGCACATCAGAGGGACAGCTCAGGTTGGTTGTTTTGGAGACAAAGTCAGAGAGGCCAGGTTGAGATGGTTTGGACATGTGCAGAGGAGGGATAGTGGTTATATTGGTAGAAGGATGTTGGAGATGGAGATGCCAGGCAAGAGGTCAAGAGGAAGACCAAAGACAAGATATATGGATGTGCTGAAAGAGGACATGAAGGTAGTTGGTGCAAGAGTAGAGGATACTGAAGACAGAGTTAGGTGGAAAAGAATGATTCGCTGTGGCGACCCCTAAACTGGGAACAGCAGGAAAAGAAGAAGATAACAATGACTTTACTCGAAAGTATGATGGAAAGTATTTAATGGGAATTTGATGCCCCCTTTACAAAATAAATTTGCACTATAGGAAATTAGCATTTCCTCAAGGAATCCTTGTAGCTGGTACTGTTGCTGTGGCATTCTAAATCACATACACCACTGGTGTGAGGATGTGTATCCCAAAATCTGTCACTGGTGCACCCATGTGGACTTGGGTCAAGACCCTTTCTAAAGTCTGCCCTTCAGGATGTCACCAAAGTATGAACTCGAGCTTTAGAACTGTAAAGATAAGAACATCAGGGCCTAGTTTTATTTGTACATCTGCCACCCACTAGGCGCAGGACTAACATTTGCACTCTAAGAGCTTGTAACAGTGTTCTGGGTGAGAGTGAGCTAGGGCCTGTCCCTAGCTCTGAATGGTGCTCATGACGCCCTCTAGGTGCCGTAAATGTGGTCTTTGGCAAAGCCCGTATCGTATTACAACCCAGAATCCTTTGCGAATGGCCAATCAGACGACGGATTAGAGGAGATTGCAACTTCTCATAAATGAGATTAACATGGTGGACAAGAAAGTGTTCAAGCACAAGTGTTTACATTTTTAATAGGGTAATTACTGATAAGTATATTTAAGCAATGATGTGAAAATGTAAAAGTGAACCATAAAATATCAGGTTTTCAGCAAATTTTTTTCAAAGAAGATACCTTTCTAGTACAGTAGTGAAAGCATTAAAGAACAAATTAACATTTTCTAACTGCAAACAAACGCCTCCAAAATCAATGTGTTTTGTTGGAAGTTAAAATGTTAAATGTACCAATGGGTGTACATGTATGTATATGTATACATATACTGTGGTACCCCGAGATAGGAAATTACCGGAAACGGGGTAATACAACACAACCTGAAAAGGGGGTATGTATAGAATACACAGACTGGGCCACCCACAGGGGGGGAGCCCAAAGTCCAGACCTGAGTTCAGTAGAAGTCAGGCCCAACGGCAAAACCTTTACTACCAGAACCTAGCAAAACTGACTGCTCCGCCCAATCAGATGCCGCGTGGAGGGAGGATAGAGTTCACCGAAACCACCGTTAGGGGGTCGTGAAAGAAGGAGTTCACCGAACCACCGTTAGGGAGTCATGAATAAAATGGTCTGCAGGCGCAGCACATCCAAATCTGGACCCGGCCGAAGTCAGTTCCGGACCAGAGCCCTCATCTGTGTTGGAGGTGGAGATGAGGGAAAGGATGTTCGACCGACCCATGGGGATGGTCATCCATGGGTATTGCCCCCACCTGTGCTGACGGGTTAGCTGCCACCACTCAGCATCGCCGAAGGCACGGCTCCTAAATCAAGGCAGTAATGCCTGATGAAGGTTAGGGGTGTCAACCAGCCCGCAGCTCTACAAGTGAGACTCCCTTGGCTAAGCCCACAAGGCAGCGATGCCACGGGTGGGGTGCGCCCTTAGCCTAGCTAGAGGGCAGGGTACATCACTCGCCTGGTAAGCCAGCTGGATAGCCTCCACAATCCAACCTGCTAACCGCTGCTTGGACACAGCGTACCCCTTGCGCTGGCCCGCAAAGCAAATGCAGAGCTGCTGGGAGATACGAAACTCCCGGGTTCTGTCCAAGTAGAGTCGAAGGGCGTGCACTGGACAGAGAATACCCTGGGCTGGGTCTGCCTCCTCCCGGGGCAGGGCCTGCAGGGTCACCGTCTGATCCTGAAAGGGGAGTGACGGGACCTTGGGGATGAATCCGGGCCTGGGCCTGATACATACCAGGGAGTCCTCAGGGCCGAATTCCAGGCAGTTTTCGTCGGCGGACAGAGCCTGGAGATCTCCAACCCTCTTGAGGGACGCTAAGGCCAACAGAAGAGCCATCTTCAAGGAGAGGGCTCGTAAATCTGTAAGGGCCAAATGCTCAAAAGGGGACATCCTCAGCCCTCTTAGGGCGAAGTAGAGGTCCCAAGAGGGAACAGAGGGGGGCCTAGAGGGACGAAGCCGTCTGAACCCTTGGAGAAATCTCAACGTCAGATCGTGGCTGCCGATCGATTTCCCTTTGACCCGAAGGTGGAAGAAGGAAATCGCTGCCGCGTAGACCTTCAGGGATGAAGGGGACAGTCCCCGATCAAACCCCTCCTGGAGGAAGGTCAGCACGACTCTGATAGGACACGTCCTAGGGTCTTCCCGCTGGGGAGAGCACCAATCGACGAACCGACCCTACTTACCCGCATAGCACGCTCTGGTAGAGGGCACTAATGCATGCTCTAGAGTCGGGTCCACCGAGGCCGGATATGCCATACATGTAGGGCCCATAAATCCTACATTGGATACAGGCGGGTGCCTATATCCAGGTGGCGGGGAGCGTCCCCCTTGGGAGTTGATATACGCAACCACCGTCGTGCTGTCCGTCCTGACAAGCACGTGATGCTGAAGCAGGAGCGCCTTGAAGCGCTGCACTGCTAAGGTCACTACAGCAAGCTCGAGACGGTTTATGTGCCATCGAGATTGGTGTCGGGTCCAGGAACCGGACTCTCGATGGGAACCGCACACGGCGCCCCAGCCTGTCAGGGAGGTGTCTGTGGTGACTACCATGCGGTGAGAAGTCCTGCCCACACTGTCACACACCTCCAGGCCTTGAGGGACGAGATGCAGCGGGGTGTCATGGACACCCGGATCTGACCTCTGCGCCATGCCCAACCTGGAACCCGTGAACGAAGCCAGTGCTGAAGCGGTTGCATCTGAAGGAGCCCGAGTGGAATCACCAGGGCTGCTACCGCCATATGCCCCAGAAGCCTCTGAAAAGCTTTCAGTGTGACCGCTCGCCACTGAGACACAAGGTCTAGGGCAGACAGCAGGGCTCGGGCGCGCTCTGCCGTAAGCAGCGCCCTCATGTTCACGGAGTCCAGCTCCAAACCGAGAAAAGTAGTACTTTGCACCGGAGTGAGTTGACTCTTTTCCCAGTTGACGTGTAACCCCAGGTGCAACATGTGCGCCAAGACCATATCCCTCTGTATGATCAACTGGTCCCTGGACTCGGCTACTAAGAGCCCGTCATCCAGGTAGTCCAGGATCCATATGCCTGCCCGGCGTAGCGGGGCAAGGGCAACCTGGACAACATTCGTGAAGGTGCGCAGGAAGAGGGCGAGGCCGAAGAGCAGGATTCTGTACTGGTAGGTGAGGCCCTCGAACCAGAACCTTTAGGTAGGGTCTGTGACAAAGCGCCACGGCCACCTGAAGTTACGCGTCCTTCAGGTCTATAATGGCGAACCAATCCTCAGGACGAACACACGCCAAAAGGCTGCGGATTGTCAGCATCTTGAATCGGAGCTTGGCCAGGCCCCGATTTAGACGCCTCAGATCCAGGATTGGTCGCAACCCCCCTGACCTCTTGGGTACTAGGAAGTAAGGGCTGAAAAGCCTGCTTCCGCATTGGCTGGAGGGACCGGCTCGATTGCTCCTTTGTTCAAAAGGGCATCGATCTCCTCTCGCAGGAGTGAGGCGCCTGACCGTGGTACAGGGGTCTCGAGAACTCCTCGAAACCTGGGGGGTTTTATGAACTGAATCGTATAACCCAGCCGGATTGTCCGAAGGACCCAAAACTGACCCCGGGAAGCTTGTGCCAGGCTCCCAGGTGAGTTGTCAGGGGTCCTACTACGGACGTGCCGATAAAGGCGGGGCCGCACGGATGCGGGCTTGGTGGCGGAATCAGCAGGGCAGAGCTCTGGGTACTGGTGGGTGGAGCTGCGGGGGCTACTGCCGCCATGTCCACCAAACGGGCCAATGGAGCTCGTTCCGGTGTCAGGGCCTTCATCAGCGTATGAGGAAGATGTATCCCCGACGTGAGGGCATGCAAGGCCGTTATTCTCGAGACAAATGTTTGATCTTTCTAGCACAGTAGGTGCCGCTAACCCGGAGGTCGGCAGCGAGGTGCGTGTGGTGGCCTCCCCCTACCTCCAGGGAGAGTCGGGTCGATATTGAGACCCTGAAAGATCTTGCATCTGCCCGAGTTGCCATCCTCAGGGGCACTTCTTACGAGAAGAAGCCCTCGTCTGCTTCCGAGAGCCCTCTGAGGATGACTGTGCACGCCGCCATACAGGGGTCTTTCTCAAGCACTTGACCGGAGTCTTAGACCGTGGTGGGGGGCACTCTCTCTCTGGCGGCCAGTAGGCGGAGAGGGTTACAACCGAGCGCTTGGGAACCGTGCTTTTCACGCCGCGGAACCGTAGCTCGCCCAGACCCTCCGCCTACTTCCTGATCGTGGAGACCTTCGACGCAAAGTCACAGCGGGGCCAAAGAGGCCATCTGGGAAAGTAGAGTCCAGGAGCCGGATTCGGACATCATACACCACAGATGGCATTCCTGGACCACAGTGTAGACAGCGTGCGGCCGATGCACTGCCAGTTTCGTAACCCGAAGGGCGAATGCTGATGCAAAGCGCAAGTCTAGATAGACTGTTGGCTGCCACCACCCTGGTACATGTCACAGAGGATTTTGGCCAGAAGACCTACAAGTCGTCGTGTCATGTAAGCTACAGCAGCTTGACCCGCAACCAAAAACCATCATCAGGGCTGATGAAAGCTTAATGGCTTTGGAAGGGGCACTCTGACAGGCCCAACAAGCGGCAGCTTTGTCGGGGCGGGTATGCCGCGATAGCTGCTCCGCTTGTGGAAAAGCAGAGTAATCCCTTAGCTGCTGCAAGCACCAGAGTGATGAAGGGGGAGGAGCTTCTAACCCTCGCAGACAGGGGAGCCTGCCAGAATTTTGAGCTTCTCATGCATCTCCGGGAAGAAATGAGCTGATAGAGCATGGGAAATAATCCCGGCGCTTGTCAGAACCAATCACCGCACCGCGACTGCGCTGAAACAGAGGCCTCGGAGGAACTCTCGGTTCGTAGGAGCACCAGAAACCAGAACTTCGGTGTCCTCTTCCTCAAGAAGGATCTCCTGTACCTCAGTTTGCGGCAAGGCAGAGCATTGCAGTGCAAACACTCGTATTCTCGCTTCACGGGAGCAACGTGGTGTGTTTAAGCCAAAACACTCCGCGCATTTCTCGTGACCGTCTTCCGACGAGACCCAATGCAGCCAGGAGTGTTACAGATTTTCCCATCGCCGTGAAAAAAGGACGATTCAGAGCAAAACTGGAATACTGGACAGACTCTCGCTGTGAATCGTAGGTGCCGCGATTCAGTGGCTTTGCTATCTGGGCTAGCACAGCTACACCTTACGCTGAGGTAAGCAACATTTGATATTTCAGCTGAGAATAAGCATCAAATTTAGAGGATGGTAACCAATCGCTCCGAGGAAGAAAGCAGAATGAGTGTAGAGGCAAGCGCTCCTCTTATAGAGCGGCTGATTGCTAATCATCTACACTCGCAAATATATATTGGATTCTAAAAAAAGTTGGGAAACTATACAAATCATGAATAAAAAACTGAATGCATTGATGTGGAGCTGACAACTTCTAATATTTTATTCAGAATAAAATATAAATCAGGGAACAAAAGTGAGAAAATGTAGTCCCATTTTATGGGAAAAATATGTTTATTCAGAATTTTATGGTGTCAACAAATCCCCAAAAAGTTGGGACAGGTAGCAATAAGAAGCTGGAAAACGTAAATTTAAGCATATCGAACAGCTAGAAGACCAATTAACACTAATTAGATTAATTAGCAACATGACTGAGTACATACAATAAGAGCTTCTCAGAGTGGCAGTGTCTTTCAGAAGCCCAGATGGTCATGGAGAAAGATAGTGGAGCAATATCAGAAAGGTGTTTCCCAGCGAAAAATTGCAAAGACTTGCATATATCATCATCAACTGTGCATAACATCATCCGAAGATTCAGAGAATCTGGCACCATCAATGCAGAAAAATATATTCCAGTTCTAGAACAACATATGCTCCCATCCAGACGTCATCTCTTTCAGGGAAGACCCTGCATTTTCCAACAAGATAATGCCAGACCATATTCTGCATCACTCACAACATCATGGCTGCATAGGAGAAGGATCCAGGTACTGAAATTAACAGTCTGCAGTCCAGATAAAGGGGAGATGCCACACAGTGGTGAAAATGGCCTCGTCCCAACTTTTTGGGGATTTGTTGACACCATGAAATTCTGAATCAACATATTTTCCCCTTAAAATTGTACATTTTCTCAGTTTCAACTTTTGTTCTCTGATTTATCTTCTATTCTGAATATAATATTTAGAGTTGTTCCGATTCCGATACCAGTATCGAAAATGCTGCCGAGACCACAAAAAAAATCTGGCATCGGTATCGGCGAGTATTTGAGTCCACGTACCGATCCGATACCATTTTCATAAACATAACCTAGTTATGCCCACTAGCTTTGCTTATCGCTGCAAAGCGGAAATCAATTCTTCTTCGCTGGTCAGAATGTAAACACAGGAAGTTGTGTCGTGTTTCCACAAGCAACCAAGGAGATGGACAAGCCGCGCCAGACGCAACAAACATTGGAAGCTTCATTCAAACAAAGAGAAAAGTTTTCACAAGACAGCCAACGAGCAATAAAGAAAACCGACAGGATTATCGAGTTTATTGTACTGGATGACCAGCCACTGTCAGTGGTCGAAAACGTGTGCTTTCGCCACTTAATTGAACATTCGAAGCCATGGTACTGTTTGCCTGGTCACAAATATTTCTCCAAAACAGTGCTCCCTAAGCTATATGAGACAGTGCGTGAACACATTTCATGTAAACTAAAGGACGTGCGAACTATCAGTTTCACTACTGATATCTGGAGCTGCGACTCGAATCCCGCGGTCTTTACTGAGCACGCTGGGTAAAGACAGTGATGCCTTTTTACTCTTTTACTCTTCAAAGTGCAGTGCTACAGGCTAACGAGTTTCACGGCTCGCACGCGTCCATAGCTGAATCAATCGAGGGTATGCTTGTGAAGTGGAATATTTCTAAATCCCGTGTTCATGTTATTTTGCACTACAACGCAATCAACATGAAAAAAACAGATTAGCTCCTCCACCTCGTCTGCAGCGGAAGTGATCTCTTCAGTTACAGTTCTAAAACGGCTACTTGTTCGTGAGAGCCAGGAGGACACTGGTATAAAAACAATGAAAAACACCCTTCTTGAGGCCGTCAAGAAACGATTCGCAACCATCGAGGAAGAGCCCTTGTATGCAGTTGCCACTCTCTTGTATCCACGTTTCAAAGATAGGGTATGTCTATTACATTTTTTTTTCATATCCATATTGATTATTGTCATTGCCATATTGAGTACCGTATATCTGAAGCACAGCATAAAATAATTTATTTTAAATTATAAAATGCATAAAATGTCAATTAATACAGGGATAGGAGTATCTACAGCTGTATATACAGATACACACCCAGGTATCGGATCGGTACTCTGTATCGGCCGATACCCTGAGCCCAAGTATCGGGATCTGTATTGGGAGGGGAAAAAATGGTATCGGAACATCTCTAATAATATTACAAGTTGGCACCTCCACATCATTGCATTCCGTTTTTATTTATGATTTGTATAGTGTATTAACATATATACACATACATGTGTATACATTTCTCATGTTTGTGTTGCGAGTGTAGCCCCTAGACATTATCTGCATGATGCGTATTGGCACTGGTTTTTATCAAAATAAATTTTACCACAATATATTGTTACCCCCCTAAACATACTGCTGTTCTTTTTCCTTAAGTGTGTAATGATCCGTTTAGTTACAATTCTCTCAGAAATTACCAGGTGCACTCATGAGTTTTTGACAGAAGTAAAAAACCCATTTTCCACAAATATGTCCAGAATAATATTCATTAAATGAATCTTTCATAACATCAGACTCGGCTTATCCAGGTAAGAGCAACTTCAAGAATCTCTGTGGTTTCTTAAGTACAGTTTTAACATGTACTTTCAACAGTTGTACCAAAAGATTCCTGCATTTCCTTCCTAATGAGTCCTGCTAATTGAGACCACAGAGCAGAATCCAGCCTGTGTCAAGAACTTAACACACTTCACTTTCTTCAATCTAAATATTTTAAATTGTTTAAGAAACATACTGTACCAAACAACATATGGTGAAAACTGTATCCCTCCAAAATAGTGCATGAGTGATGTCATCGTTAACAAAAAGCAAGTGACCGACAAAGACTGATTGAGGGCTTTACTGACGATAAAAAGTCCTGAGGCCCACAGCAAAAATATTGATGAGATGAAAAACTAAATGTCTGATAGTTGATTGTTTCAGACTGTTTTAAATAAAACTACCAATGAATATAAGAGGAGAGAACAGAGTGCAAACACAAGAGGAAGGCAAAAACATCCACCATCTTCAAAACCACAGCTTGAACTGGCCATGCTGGGTTTTTCACTAAAGCAGGTAGAAAGACTTCCAAGGAAGAATTTATCTCATGTGTAACATTTACATATAAGTAGTTTATCATTTCTCATCCAACAGTGACCTCTAGAGGCTCAATATCAGAAGGGATTGATGTATGATTGATAAAAACTATGGTTGATTGTCTGTAATAAACTACAGATTAATAGTTACTGTGATTTAAAAGTAGTGCCTTACTTTACAATATTACGGTCTCAGAACTGTAATCTGTTACTCTACTCATATATTACCTTTGAGCAGAGGTGGAAAGAGTAATACAATATGCCACTCAAGTAAAAGTACTGTTACTTCATATACATTTTACTCACGTAACAGTAAAAAGTAACTCTTCTAAAATTTTACTCTGAGTAAAATTTACTGAGTCATTTTTTTTAACAACAGTGGTGGGTGGGTGATTCTAGTGTAGTTAAAAAAAGGAAAAAATGAGGATATAAATTTAACCTGGTTGTTTTTAATTAAGGAAACAAATTAAAGTGCAATAAAAACAAATAAATATAATACAATAAAAATAAATAAAATAACCATATAAAACATTTAGGGAAGTCGTTTTAGTGTAAATGATCCAACATCACAATCACTGAATATGGCACAATCACTGAACTGTGACTCAGCCGAGCATCCTTTTGTTAAACACTAAAAGAGTAGTGCAAAAGTAAGTCAAAACGGGTCAGGGACATTCAAGCATTTATAAAAAAATTGTGCCTTTGTCAGATAACAGACCATTCTGTCTACTGATAATAAAAAAATATTGTTTAATGGCCTTTGCTGATCATAAAATAAAAAATTGTTTATTTCAGTAGCAGTAGTCGTGGATAGAGTGGCGGTTTTAGGCACGGGCGAACGGGGCAGCTGCTCGGGGCGGCATTTTTTTATGTCACGTGGGGGGCGGCACATGAACTTACAAATAACGCACACATTTCATTCATAATATTATAAACACAGAGCAATATTTAGTACATTTTTTAGTAAATACAATCGATTATGAGGATGATGTGGAGGTGAATTGGTTTAGTCTTGACCTCGTGAGTGACAGCGTTGAGGAATGGCGAATTGATTGTCAATCACAAAGTAAACACAGCGATCGAGAGAAAAAGACCGAAGCTGTCAGGTGCCCAATTTAGGAAAAGAAGTTGAGGAGAAACGGGTAAAAGATAAAGGTATGCAACAATGTTCTCTCTGTATGATTAAGGTGTTCATGTCATTATGTGCTCCAACGTTAACTCTTAGCCTTCTTGCGTATGATGCTTGCTTTGCTAACCTACCTTGCTAAAACACACACAATCAAAGCCATATACAAACTATCACAGAAATTCGAATGGTTTCTATTATATATATATATATATATATATATATATATATATATATATATATATATATATATATATATAAACATTAGCTTTTACCATAGTTAACCATAAACTATTACAAGATTCCTTACTGTAGTGTGCTTTTGTCACATAGCAGCAGACACTGTTGTACTTGCCATAAATAGCAATATAATTTCCATTACAACCAGTACATCCATTAGATTTTCTATTATTTTGGGGTATGGGGTATAGTTTTTTTCAGCAGTTTTCACAACACAAGATCTAGTTTAATTTCACCACAAAAGGATTCTTTGCAACAAAACTGTTATAAGTACAGTTATTAATTTCCATTGTTTGTGTTACTTTTGGCCACCGTAAATAGCCAGTGTAATCTACATATGAGTAGATAGATAGTTTAAAAGACAAACATTTTCCATCTGTTGTTACTCTGTTATATGTCAAAGCATATAATTTGAGACTGTAAATGAACCAAACGAGCTAATTGTTCCTTAGATTACCCACAGTTGTACTTTACCGAAAAACATTGAAAATTGTTTTTTTTTGTGTGTGTGTGGGGGGGGGGCATGGATAACTGTGAAAGTTATCCACTTGCACAGCCAAAAAAAAAGTGTTATTTTAAAATTTGTCATTTAACTTACGATCATGAGAGAAATCGTAAATGCAGAGTCAGCTAACGCATTAAACTCAGTGATGAATCAAAACGCTTTGATTGGACACTGCATTCTCAACAAAAGTGTATGATTGGTTATACAGTAATGCCCAATTCTAACATGACATCTGCTGCAGATCAATTCTAACTCTTTTCATAGACTTAAGTAAATCATGACACTGGTAATAGCTTAACCCCCAAAGGCCAATATGGCAACATTTTTTACAACTTAGGGAAAACACACCTAAAAATCTCTCTATCCTTCAACAAACCACATTTACATAAAGAAAGAGTCTTATTGTTTAGCCTGGTAATGTCCTTAACTGGAAGAATATTCAAATAGGCTCTTTTAACGGACCACAAAGTTAGTCACTTTGTGATTTTTACATAGCAACTTCACCCTGTTCCTCAGATGTGAAATAAAACAAGATTCATGTAAGTAAAACACCTCCAGTATTTTTTTCTATGTAAAGTAAGATGTAAATATTGCCTTGATGTCATTGTAGTTCTCAGTTTATACATTATCTCTTATTTCTAGCTACTTTTATAAATGTTGCCATATGGCAACATTGGGTCTTAGTGGTAGCAGAATTCCTCTATGTACCATCCCCATTCAGTCAATTGCTATTCCTCTTCTATTCATCAAAAACTTGCACAGACATCAGTTTTTTATCATTTAAAAGTTTGTTACACATTCTGTGTCAACTATTTGTAATCAAACGTTTTATTTACACATTTTTTAATTATATTACTGGTTTATTTCAAGTAAGCTCCAAGTTTCTTTAGCTTATAGAATTTCCATAGCTAATGTATTTCTGTTTTCCTAATCTTGTTTTGGATTCCTTTTTTCTGTATGTTATTCCTGACTGAGGGCAGTGTGATAATATCTTGAGGGATGTGGTGCTTAGTCATGTAAAATAAGGGGCATAGGCAATCAGTAGTTAGCAATAGGCTATAGGTGATGGGCAATTAGAGAGTCATCCATAGGCCAATAGGCCATCCAGACGGTATTGTCAATGCAATGTAATCTGTGATGACATTGAGGCCATGCAAAACGGGGAAAGTGATTTTGAGATGGACACTGAAGATGAGACTGAGGAGGAGGGTTTTGATTCCCCCCAAAATTCCCCAATAAACATTGATTCCCCAATAAACATTGATTCCCCAATAAACATCTTCCACTTTGCCCCCCAGACTGTGCCCCGCAACAGATATCACTGCCAAAAAAAAGAATTCTACACCCCCAACACTGACTTTTCAGGATAGTCAATTAGTTCTGATGTCATCTGCCCAAATACACCCCTTGAGTGCTTCCGGACGTTTGTGTCGGAAAAGATGATCCAATCATTGCCACAAAAAACAAACGAGTACAGTTTTCAAAAAAGGAGTATCCATAAGAAACAACAGAAATAGACCAACTGATTGGTAAGTACCTCAAAATGGGCATAGTACAAATGCCCGGAGCCAGAGTGTATTGGGAGATGGACACCAGATATGCCCCTGTTGCAGATATTATGTCCTGTAACAGATTCCAATCTCTACTGGCATCTTTACATTTTGAGAACAATTTGTTGGTATCAGAAGAGGAGGAAAAATGATAAAGTGTGGAAACTTCGACCATGGTTTGAGGATTTCAGGTGAAATCCTGAACCACTGGCTACACTTCTTTACTTTGCATCAAGTGCGACGTGCATTTTTACCTGTCAGAAAACAAGAACTGCTTTTGGGATTACCATCACTAGGCATTGATTGTACAAAACTCAATAGTTAAAAAAAACACATAAGTTTTGTTAGAATGGAACTTTGTGTAACGCTCTTTTATTTTTTTTATAGAATGTTTATAAACGTTATTTAATAAACTATATAAAAATATATGTATTTAGAATTTTATTGTCATATGATATTGGTATGTATTTGTACAGACTAGTAATAAGATAGATTAGCAATAAATACTTAAAAAAAGAGCTTTAAAATCCCACCAACTGTGTTGAGACACAGTGAGAGAATCAGTGAAATTCTGCTTCCCCTAAGGCCCAACGTTGCCATATGGCAACGTTTCTGTAAAAAGTCTCAAAAAACTAAAAAATCTTAAAACACACAAATTTATGAATCAATGACCTCCTACAACAATGTTTCAAAGGCCAAAAAAAATTTTTTTAGGCTTTTTCTATATGTGGGTCTTTGGTGGTTAACGGTAATTGTGCATTGACAATTTTGTCCTCAGTTCCTGTTAATTTCTAACCCTAGTGCTAACCAACATTAGCAATGTCACGCGCTGATGCAACGCAACAGAACAATAATTACGTAAAAAAAGTAGTATTTAACATACCTCAATGTGCTTGCGCAGGTTTGATGCTGAGCTTTTGTAAGCTGCCAATTCAGTCGTCTAGGGCAAACAAAGTTTACACCGCATAATAAATCTGTTGCCTTTCTTGCTCTTAAATTCAAAGTGGTCTTGTAAATATGGCCACGGGTTTGTTTCTAAAGAATTCAAATTCAGCAGCATTTCACTTTCATCTGGGTTTACATCATGTATGTCTGTCTTGTCCATCTCCATCTTTCTTGAGTTAGCGCACTGCGTTTGTTCTCCTACTCATCAAGCAGAAGTTTCCGGCGCGCGCTCCCCTCCTTCCTTCTATGCACAATTATTTTTTTTGTTTATTTAATTGTACTTTTTTTTTATTCAGTAACGGATAGGATTTAAAATGTAGTTAAGTACAATACTTAAATCTAAATGTACTTAAATAAAAGTAAAATTACAAAATTTAAAAGTTACTTTAAAAAGTAGAAATACACAAAAAACCTACTCAATTACAGTAACGCGAGTAAATGTAATTAATTACTTTCCACCTCTGCCTTTGAGTTACCTTCACCAAAATAATTACAGAACTAGAACTTAACATTCTGTAATGTCAAAATGTACTGCAGAGCATTTCACGTCCAGTAAAAAGCGACGTGATGCATCAAAATGACTGTGAGCTACAGGCTACTAACAGCAGAGTTTATAATTGGCAGCGAGAAGCTCAGTATAATGCAGGAAAGGACGACAGCCAGACTCACAAATGATCTAAAGCAGGGGTGCTTAGGGGTGGGCAATATCTCGATATTTAAAATATATCTAGATATTTTTTAAACTCGCTATGAATTCTGGCATATCGTATATATCAATATAATGTCTATATTTAATTTTAGCCACTTTGCGTGTTTGCCTTCTCTGTGCTGTGCTCGTCCCTGCCTCCTTGCTTTTGTTCCCCCTCCCCTTGCCTGTTGTCTCAATCAACATGGCAACATGGCGGCACCCGCAACCAGCCCGGAGGCTACAGAACTTGGCTAAAAAAAGAAGAGATGGCTCCATTATATGGAAATACTTTGGTTTTAAGTCGTCAGACGAACTACAGACAGATGTCTGCTCCCGTGAATGCCAAAAGTTGGTGCCAACCAAAGCTCCACTAATCTCCACAATTCTGTAATGCAGAGTGTAGAATATGAAAGACAGAGCGCAAGGTGGTGTAGCATCACAGAGTCCGTGGCATTTCACAAAGCGGTGGACATGGCACCCATATCCGTCGTTGAACAACGTGGCTTTAAACGTATGCTAAAAACACTTGATCCCAGATACAGTTTACCTAGTCGGCATTACTTTTCGAGACAGGAACTCCCCCGGAACATTTCCCTCAGTCCAGTTCCGCTCAATGGCTGGCTCCCCTCGCCTTCCCAATCTCAAACTCAAGCTGGTTTCCCAGTGGCTAGCGGCTTCTATTTCCCTCCCGTCCCCGCCACCGTCCCCTTCACCGCGCTGCTAAAGAATAATTCTACTTTGGCATCAGCAATCCTTCTCCCAGCACCCTTTTTCACGCCCTGGCAGCTGAACCACCTCACCCCCTCTCTCCGCGCGTAGATCCTCGCAGGCGCGGATATCGATTTTTCTATCCTTCTCTTTCCCTAGGCGAAAGGGACCACCAGATCACCTGCGGGGATCTGACAATCTCTCTCAAAGATTCCCTTGCAATTCTAACCCACTTTCCTTCCCGGAATTCACTCTCGCCTTCTCTTGGTTCACCGAGGTCATTTGCTCTGTGCTCTCTCACAGAATATCTCATCAATGGTCTCACAATGAATTTAATCCTGGAGTTTCTACTATCATACCCTCCAATTTTATTTCCAATAATCTTCAATCCGCATTAACAGAACCAGAAACAGTCAACACTCCTCTAGCTAAAGAAGTCGAAGCAGGATTCCAAATTCCCCCCCTTCAGAATTTTCTGCTCCAGCCCCATTTGAGTAGCATCCAATATTTTCTCCAACAAGAAAAGGCTCATCATTGATCTATCTTCTCCTCATAATTACACCACTCCCAGCATTAACAGTCTCATTCCCATTCATGATTTTCCTCAAGTTACCACGACATCCATCAAACTAAGCACCTATAGGACGCCTGCCCAGTCACCTTAGCGCTGGATAGGGGCACTATCGTCAGACCTGGTATTGATTTCTTTCAATCATAAGCTGACTCCTCAGAAAACCCCTGAGGATTTTTATGCTTAACCCAGGCCTAACTCCGGAGTACCTTCTGGATTTTAAGTTATGCACCTAAAGGGTCGGACCGCGCAGCAACTTAGCAACCACAAGAGTAGTCCCCAGTCACATCTCCAATCCTAGAACCAACAGAAGCACCTCCTCCCCGTCCCACCCCCAAAGCACTTCCCACTAGCCTTTCCTTGCAACTTCCTACCAAAGTAACCTTCTTGCAGATCCCCATTCCCATCCCAACCCTATCTCCCATCCCAGAACCAACAGAAACACCTCCTCCCTGTCTCACCCCCAAAGCACTCCCCACCAGCCTTTCCTTGCAACTTCTTACCAAAGTAAGAGACCAACCGAGCAAGACACCAAGCCTGCACATTCGTACCCGCCATACACGCTTATGAGCTTAAAGCAGGTCCAGATATTCGAACTCCTGAAATACAGTTTATTAAACGTCTTTCGGGAGGAGTCTATCTGGAGCAACACCTACTCCAATTATTCAATCAACCCTTTTCCATATAAGCTGTTCCTTCCTCTTGTTCCCTGACTCAGTCTGAATCAGCTTCATCGCTCCCACCTTCCTCCCCTTCACCTCTCATGGTGGTCTACTCGGATGCATCCGAGCAAGACAGCAAGCCTACACGTTCGTACCCGCCACACACGCTTATGAACTTAAAGCAGGTCCAGATATTCGAACTCCTGAAAAATAATTTTATAATATTCCCTTAAGGTATCATTATTCTCTTAACCTCTTAAGCCCGAGAGTCCCCGGTACTGGGGACTTGCCCCCTTGTGCGTTACATTTTAGCTCATAGCTCACTAACCCTGAGAATAACCCACACATATTAAATACTGTTGAGTTCAGCGGAAACTCCTCTAAAAACGTATCTAATTCAATTTCATATTCGTGAACCACAGCTCCAACGCCATGCAAATAAACAACAACATGTCCGGAGTATAATTCATGACCACGTTTTTGTTTATGTGCGATATGTATCCACAATATAAACGGAAACACCAAAACCATGGCATCAAATGAAAGCTAACAACCAGCAGAATCCAGTGATATGCAACTCATTTACATTGCATGAAGTATTTCAGAGCAGGGAGCGAAAGTTCCCCGAAAAAACGCCAGCAAAAACCAAGCAAGCATGTAAATCTTGTCTTACCTTTGCCGTTTTTTCAACAAAAAGTTATTTCCATAGCGATAAAAGTCCGTTTGTTGTTATGTCCGGTCGATAGCTTCGCGCAAACGCCACTTTGGATTATTTCTGTAGCTCTGTGGCGTCATTATGTCACCAAATATGGAATGACTCCCCGTGCATAAGAGGTGGTCTCTTCATGCTGCGCGTCGTGTGATTCGTCGGTGATCCCGTCAGTCTCAAAATGGCTGAGCTCATTGGCTTCTAAAGATTCAAAGCTTTTGAACGATGTATAGAGTTCCTGGATTGGACAGATGGTCGGGGGGTAGGGACACGCAGAAGCTCGAACGTCGAAAGCGTTTGTGAATGAAAGGTTCCCAAAAGCGCAGCAAGATGGGGTAAATGAGCTTCCACCCCCCTTTTACAGTGTTTCTTTAGGAGTTTTTTTTTGCTGAAATCATGTCCCGTAAGCAAGAAAAGAAGACTATGAACGTAGCTGAAGCTTTGGACAAGATTTTTTCCATATTTCAATTATTGTGCCAAATTGTGCCAAACTGTGCCAACATGGATTACACCTGAACTTTGTTCAATCAAAACCTGTACAGAATATTAGTTTCTTGTAGTATGGACACCAAACTTGCTACAGATGTCCTTGACATGTAGTGGTTACAATTGATTGTGTTTATTTGCTTCGTTATAAGTAAAATAAGGAGATATTGGAGGAAACATGTGGTTTTTTTAGGCGGAGTTCATTTTTTGGCCATTCCAACATCAATTACTCTTACCCAGTGTTCTTGACTGTCAAATTAACTCATGCACACCACTCCCCAAGAACCTATCTTCATTTTGATACCAATATTTGCTGCTTAGGCCTTGTAAAAGCTGAGAAATGCCTTAAAAAGTAAAAGTATAGGATTTTCGGAAAATAGGCCTCAGGGCTTAAGAGGTTAAGGGGGTCATGAACGAGTTGCCTTTTTTTGTTAATTACTGATAAAATTGTTTGTTTTTCTCTGTTATTTTTAAGTAGGTTTGTAATTTTTAAGGTTTTCCAGCTGTAGCTGTTCTATCAGGAAATGGGTTTTTCTGTCGATTGTGTTGTTCAGTTCTGATTTCTGTTTTCTTAAAATTTTCAGGATGCTTTCTTGAGGATTGCTTGCTTAGGCTGTTTCGAGAGATTTCATTTTTGTTTCTAATTGTGTGGCTCATCAACTTTATGCCTCTGTAATTGTTACAACTCTGCACATCACCCTTGTTCTTAAAGATTGGCACTAGGACACTTCTCCTAAATTCCTCAGGCATCTTCTCACTCTTTAAAATACTGGTCAGGATTCCAGAGTCTGCTCCACTGCTGTCTCTGCTGGCTGGGTGGTGCATGATCCGAACTGCACGTATGTTTGTAAGCCGTGGTAGGTAAGTTATAAAATAGCTGTCTGTCTACTGCTGAAGAGAATCTATATTATTAACTAGGTGAGTTATAAAGTGGCTGTATTAAGAGTTATAAAAGAAGTATAAATGTGGAGTTAAGAGTTAGAGAGAAAGGCAAGAAGTGTAAGAATGTTTGTGATGGGAGGGGTGAAAGTACAAAAAATACATAAATAGTGAAATAAACAACATGAGAACAGACACAAACAAACATCCTGTGAGTTTATTTGTAACATTAAAGACATTAACAGATCTTACCTGTGAGATGGTGCACTGGTGTGTTAAGTAGAGGTGTAAAGGTACGTTCACATCGAACGCGGTTCGCGTGGTAAGCGCGGATGGTTTCCATTTTAAGTCAATGCAAAGATGCGTTTGCGCTCGTCTGAGGCTTCAGCGGCGCGGTAAGCATGAATTGAGCGGCGCAGTTGCCACGATAGGCGCGTATTGAACCGCATAAGTGGGCGAAACGCGTGTTGTGAGCCGAGTGCAGGAGGCGGACCGGCTGTAGATGGGTGAACCGCGCGCGTATCGCTCGAGTTAAAAAATACAGCTTCTTTGCTGGTATTTCCTGAAGTTCCAAGATTGTCTCGGATGCTGGGACTGCAGTCTGGAACTGTTTGGTGGAGCAGTTTATGGCTGGACTCTTCACTGATGAATGGAGGTCCATTACTGAAGGTTGTGAGGAGAAGAGGAGTCTCTTTGGAGGTCCTGATCTGCCTGGAAGCACTGGGCAAATATATTAAAGGGTTTCTCTAAAGCCGACCTGATGGTTTCATTAAAGCCTTGTTTCGAACTCTCGTGATTTCCATGATTCATGAAATGTTCTTGTTTTCAAAGAATAAATGGAGTCACCCTCCTTATAAAACCCATGTCTCAAAGCTTCTTTCTCATTACACAGCACCAGTCCAATCACACCTTTATTGTAGGTGTATATATATATATATATATATATATATATATATATATATATATATATATATATATATATATATATATATATATATATAATTATTTCCAAGCAAGATACTTTTATTTATAAATAAATTTATTCTTTTAAATTATTATTGATGATAAACTATTATTTATAACTTTAATATCATGAAGATGATCAGAGAGCTCTAGCAGTTCACCTAAAGTTTTAATGACAGTCCATCACTGTTTTAAATCCAGATGGTCTCCGAGCTGCACACGTCACAACTACAGCAAGCTCCTGATTGGTCAAGCGGCGCGGAAAATCCGCCAAAGTTAAATTTTCTGAACTCGAGCGATACGCTCACGGTCCACCCGTCTACGGCCGATCTGCCTTCTGCGCACGGCTCACAACACGCGTATCACCCACTCAAGCGGTTCAATACGCGCCTATCGCGGCAACCGCGCCAGCCGCCAATTCGGTGGCTATCACGCTGAAGCTCAGACGCGCGCAAACGCGTCTTTGCATTGACTTAACATGGAAACCATTCGGTGACGCAATACAAGGAATTGCGCTCGGCGTGAACGCATCTTCACGCTCATCGAACGCGGTTCGCGCGGAAAAAAAGCTCTACTCGCGAGTGAATGCACGCGTGTTTACTTTCCGTTTGATCGCCCGATCCGCGTGGCAGAGCTGCTAAATGCACGCATGACATTCAGGTGTTGATTGGAATGCGCGGATCAGTGGGAGGAGCTACAGAGGCGCAGCATTGGTTTGGAAAATGGCGGACGGGATTGTTAAATTTCTATCTGCATCACCAAGCTTTAAAATGCTCCAAAACATCAAAAACGTGTTCAGGGCTGTGGCTAGGAGCTTAGAATCCTACAAAGAGGCACCCTGCTCGGCGTGGTTCACCAACATTTCCACAGGAGCTTCAGTTTGAACCCCAGTCGCGTTCAGCGGGAGAGTTCAACTGATCCAACCCCAGCTCCTAACCTGTTGCACTGGCAGCTCCAGCAGGAAACCCGCGCGTCTGTCTCTGGTCAGTATTCATGATAAATTCTGTGTAAATAATGACCAAGAACCTCCTAACCTAACGAACAGACGGGACTTTAATAAAAAGATAAATAACTTTTGTTTTTAACAATAAAAGCAACATGTTAAAAATGCCGTAATCATATAATGTAATTACTGTATTTGTTTAATTTAGAAATTTCAGATTTATACAGTATATTGTTGTATTTCTAAGTTATCTCAAATTAACTATAGATTAACTTAACAATAGCAATAAACTATTTAACTTAAATAGCAATAAACTATTTAACAGTGGTTTGCTTTAGTTTTTATTACAGTATACTCGTATATTAAAGTAAAATATAACTTATAGTTGTACTTGTGGGGAATATATATTCTACAGCAACATCAGAATTACAAAGAAATGTTAACCTTAAAATACTTCACTGTAGTACAGTTAAAACAGTGCATATGTAAATGTCAGGGTTTTTTAATTGCTAGAGTTTGAATTCTAATACTTGTTAAACAGTGAATTGAATGTAATACTGATGGTGAAACAAGTAAATCACAACAAATACAGGTAAAGTTAGAAAGTTTAAACAGTAATGATGATGTTGAAGACACCAGTGTAGTACAAACACCTTTGCTATCATGGATGTGCAATCAGTTCTGCAACTAAATGTTTGTCTTCTCTCCTTCTTTCAGATTGATGGTGGAGACTCCAACCTGGTCATCATCATCATCAGCAGCAGCAGCAGCTTCATTGCTGGTATTTCCTGAGATTCCAAGATTGTCTCAGATGCTGGGACTGCAGTCTGGAACTATTTGGTGGAGGTGTTCATGGCTGTGCACTTCACTGATGAACGAAGGTCCATTACTGAAGGTTGTGAGAAGAGGAGTCTCTTTGGAGGTCCTGCTCTGTCTGGAAGCACTGGACGAATATATTAAAGGGTTTCTCTTGAGCCCAGCTGATGGTTTCATTAAAGCCTTGTTTCGAACTCTCGTGATTTCCATGATTCATGAAATGTTCTTGTTTTCAAATAAAAAATGGAGTCAACCTCCAAATAAAACCCATGTCTAGAAGCTTCTTTCTCATTACATGTCATACCCCGCTTTTCCCCAATGTCTAGTTTTCCTCTGTCTCCCTGTTTTCCGTTGTGCATGCGCGATTCTGCACGTGCGTTCTGTTTTGTATCACAAATGCTCTTTCTTCCCACGCTCCTTCGTTGATTTCATTTTCTGCAGCTGTCTCTCGTTCCAGGTTCCAGGTGTCCCCTTTCAGTGTCTCTATTTATTTCCCGTTGGCATTGTCTCGGCGCGGGATTATACTGATCACACAGCGCAATAACGGAACGCTATAGCGCCTTATGTGGCATTGTTTCCTTTTATGGTTATTTTCCAAGCGCACTACCTTAAGTGTTACTTTGGCTTCTCTTATTTTGTGTTCCTGGTCTGATGTTTCATTTTAGTTAGCTTTAGTTGTTTCCTGAGTTTATGTTATGTGAGGTTTTGCCCTATTACGGGTATTTTATGTTTTCTTTCTGTAAAATAAAGGACCTGCTGTACGGTGCATCTGAGTTCTGCCCCTTTTCTAGCTCCACGAGTTCAGTTTGTAACAGAATAATCCCGCCAACAGATTGAACTCAGCACGTTCAGTATGGTCCGTTCTCGTGGACGCCGTGCCTCTCCCTCTTCAGCCACGCCTAAGCCTGTTCCGGACCCCGAGAACCTGAAGCAGAGGGGACTACCCCTGGGAGTTTATGCAGCCTCCCTTCTCCTTGCCTTGGATGGCTGTGGTCTGGATGAAATGGAGGTGATCAAATATTTTTGCTCTGGGCTTGATCACCCCATTCCTTGTGAGATTTTTTTTAATTCGGGCATTTGGTCAATACGGGAGGTTATCAGCCTGGTGATGAGCGTCGTGAAGGATCCAGATGTCGCCGAGGCTCACTCTGACCCTGTTCAAGAGTCTCCTTCTGCCCATCGACCAGAATCATCGCTGGAGGAGAGCGCTGAATTCTGGGAGGGTTATCTCGCCGCGGCTGCTGGACCCGAAGAGATTCCAGTTCTCTTCGAGGGTCAGCAGCGGTCCCCGTTCGTCGATGACGCCACCCACAAGAGGCTCTTCATCACCAGTCCACAACTGACCCCTAGTAATCGAGAGGGTGGAGTTCCCACTGTTAAGTGTTCGCTCTTTACCTCTCTCTCTGCTGAAAGCTCTTCCTCCTTACAGAGTTCCAAAGGGAGCTCAGCAGTTCTCACGGCCACAAAGCCCGGTGTCTCCAATCCTGTTCCAGTTCGTTCTGCTGCTAAATCCTTCCATAGTGGTCCTGTTCGTCTGCCTGAATCCCAGGAACGTCAAACCCCTCCTTGCATCCCCAATCCTGTTCGCTCCAGTGAGTCTAGTTTGCAGGGATCTCACCAGTCAGCAGTCAAGAGACCAGTGCCCGCCTGGGTAGTAAAACTGGCAGCGCTTGAAGCGCGTACATCCAGAGTGCTTCTCCCGGACTCGGCTGTGGCCGCCAATCACTGTTTCGACTCTTCTGCCAACAAGATGGTGATTCCTGTTCCTGCCAAGACCCCCACTCACCTCGATAAATCTGATCTCAGTATCTGTCCTGTTTCCTTCTGTCTTCCTGTGGAGCCTTGTCTTGTGCACGTTTCTGTTGAGACACCAATTGCGTCAGATGCCCAGACCAAGAGGTCGGTCTCCCGAGTACCCGCAGCATTTGGCCTGGAAGACAGCCGCTTAATTAATGGCAAGCCCGCTTTGAGGACGTGGGATCAGAGTGAATGGCCAGTTAATCAAATGCTGGATGACCCTAGACCCAGCCGCTCTGTTGTGAAACTGGCCAGATGGAACCATATGAGTACGAATTCTCTCCATGACTCCTTATGTGTGGATTATAATTTATTTTTGTCTCAAGCCCTTCTGTTTGGTCTCTCAATTTCTCTGGCCCTCTGTGTTTATAAACTGATTACGTTTTTGAACACTCTTTCACAACAACTATACAGAGTGTTTAAAGCTTCTCCAGTGCGCTTGAGCATATGCGCACCCAAGATCCCTTTGGCCTTGCTTCCAGCTCCTGTGTGTCACGCTCTTTGCCCACCACCAGTGCGCTTGAGCATTTGCGCACCCAATGTAATTTTGTCTTTACATCCAGTCCCCGTGCGCCACGCTCTCGCCTGTCCAGTGCCTTCAAGCAAATGTGCACCCAAGATCCCTTTGGGCATGCCTCCAATTCCTGCTCGCCGTGCCCTATACGATTCCCAAGGGCGTTTCAGCAGTAACGCACCTAGTGTCCCTCTGGAGTCACCAGCAGTTCCCGTGGGTTACTTCCTGTCTCCCCGCCCTTTGCGCCAGAGACCCAGTGCGCTCCCTCACCTTCCGGCACTCCCGAACTGTTGTGCCTCACCCGCATCCGTGATTGTCTTCGAGCTCCCGGACCTGTGCTCTTCTCCTGTGCTCTATCTCCGGACGCCTGCTGTTCCAACCACCGCAACTTCACTGTGGAGGCCCTTGTTGCGGAGTCACCCTCCTGAGAGGAACTACCCTTCCGGGGCTGTTCAACTAGATCGCATCAGAGGCCTGAGGCTATCAAAACTGCCTGCCATCCTTGTGCCAGCATGTGACCTGGTTCTTCATGTTGATTCGTTCATGAACTTTGATTTTGTGTTAGTTTCTCTGAGTGATCTATATCTGTTATGTAGATATTTGGTTCCCATTGCTTATGGTTTCATGTTCTCTGCTCCTCTTGCCTCGCCTTATTTCCTCCTGTTTGTACCCTGGCTTCTTCCTCCTGCTCCTCCGTGGCCCCTAATTTTCATGTCTCAGGATCAGATTGTGCCTTAGCCACGCCTATCTGATTCGCTACTCAGGGATCCTATGCGCGCTTGCCCCCTTATTGGGTTCTAGGTCCAGTGGCTATGTTTTGAGTTTCCTCTCCTGTCTTTTTGGTTTACTGTAGTTTTTATTTGGGTGTCTGGAATTCACCCTTAGGGAGGGGGTACTGTCATACCCCGCTTTTCCCCAATGTCTAGTTTTCCTCTGTCTCCCTGTTTTCCGTTGTGCATGCGCGATTCTGCACGTGCGTTCTGTTTTGTATCACAAATGCTCTTTCTTCCCGCGCTCCTTCGTTGATTTCATTTTCTGCAGCTGTCTCTCGTTCCAGGTTCCAGGTGTCCCCTTTCAGTGTCTCTATTTATTTCCCGTTGGCATTGTCTCGGCGCGGGATTATACTGATCACACAGCGCAATAACGGAACGCGATAGCGCCTTATGTGGCATTGTTTCCTTTTATGGTTATTTTCCAAGCGCTCTACCTTAAGTGTTACTTTGGCTTCTCTTATTTTGTGTTCCTGGTCTGATGTTTCATTTTAGTTAGCTTTAGTTGTTTCCTGAGTTTATGTTATGTGAGGTTTTGCCCTACTACGGGTATTTTATGTTTCTTTCTGTAAAATAAAGGACCTGCTGTAAGGTTCTGCCCCTTTTCTAGCTCCACGAGTTCAGTTCGTAACACTGAAGTAAAAATATGGAAATAAATAAGTCAATTTTTCCATAAACAACCTTTCCTAAATGCCCGATGTCTTAATTCAATGATGTAAATGATAAATTATATAATGCATTTCTCACATATGTGAACCTGGGATTGATTTTCATCGTTTTCTGAATATGTTTGATCTGATCTGATTCATAAAGAGTGATCTGTTCTTCATCAAAGTCATAGGTTTTTGTACTGTCATTTCAAATATTTACTAAGAAAAAAAAACTAATAATGCTTGTGGAAATGTAAGAAAAAAAATGTAAGTATAGTATGTTTGGAGGTGTGGACTACAGTGACTGACTGACAAAAACTCTCCAAACTTTTGGTGTTTGCCCAGGCAGAAAACATTTATGTAAACCATGCCTTGCCAATAACAGCTTTTTGAGAGGAAAAATCAGATCCCAGCCTCAAGAGAATATAAATGAAATGGGTTTACTTTATATTACAATGAGGGTGCGGTGCAATTAATTATTTTATAATGTACTGTTTCTTTCCTTTTTACAAGCATATGGATTTTTTTTCTTTTCATTAAAGACTAAAACGAACAGATGTTTTAAAATATATTTATTTGAAAAAGAAAAAAAAAATTGGCATTATGTATAACAAAACCCTTGACGATCAGATTTAATTTTATGAAAATGTATTGAGAAAACAATTAAATTGACAGAAGACTGTCGAGATGTTGACTTCCTTTATGTTCCTTTATGACTTCCTTCCAGTATCTGAACTAATTTGTAAAGCTTTGCTGAGATTCTTG
>SRMA01025866.1:241494-260876 GCA_007224835.1 Danionella cerebrum | reverse complement strand
TTTTTTTTTATTAAACATGTTTATGCGCTTACCCTTTCCCAAAAATCAGATGTATAATTAAACTGGTAGTAAAAGTAAATTAGTTTGGATATAAGTGTGTGGATCTAGTCACATGCACCATCAATTTAAAGAAAATATGATCATATGATAACATGCTACAAAAGTACTGCAATGTGCCCAATGCTTTGTTTGTCTTGGTCTCCAAAATGGAGAAACCACCAATTGTCTAGTTGTGATAACATTGACATGTGACGCTTATTTATTTTACTCAGCTGCACCGTTTGGAAGCTAGAAAATAGCATTCTTCGTGTAAATGTATGCTGTGAGTTCATAAGGAGACGCTTTCAGTTCAGTTGTCCAGTGGAAAATTATCCCAGAGCTTTAAATAGCATGTTTGTCATAGCATGAGGTTACAGCTGGCCAGAGACACCCAATACTGACATACACATGCACTCACTCATGAAAAGATCATCTGTAACTAAAGTTTTCACACAAACTTTGATGTTGCCTTGTCCTAGTGCTATTTAAAATCATTTTTTAAAATTGCCAATGCCACAACGAAGTAACATAAAGCAACCTCCATAATTTCCATGAGCCGAGAAAAACCCGGGTCAGCATCTCAAACAAACTGATTTGATTAACAGCATCGAAAAAAAATCACAGTCCAATCCAGAAGGTGGCATTAACGCACCTACACATTATTCAATGAACTTCTTGACGGCCTCAAGAAGGGTGGTTTTCATTGTTTTTATACCAGTGTCCTCCTGGCTCTCCCGAGCAAGTAGCCATTTTAGAACTATAACTGAGGGGATCACTTCCGCTACAGACGAGGTGGAGGAGCTACTTTTTCCCGGCTTTTTTCATGTTGCTTGCGATTTTCGCGCAAAATAACATGAACACTGTATTTAGAAATATTCCACTTCACAAGCATACGCTCTATTGATTCAGCTATGGACTTGCCGGTGTGCGAGCTGCGAAACCTGTTAGCCTGCAGCACTGCACTTTGAACAGTAAAAGATGACGGCGCCACTGTGTCCACCCAGTGTGCTATCAAACTCAGTAAAGACAGAATCGCTTCTCCAGATGTCAGTAGTGAAGCTGATAGTTCGCATGTCCTTTAGTTTACATGAAATGTGTTCACGCACTCATATACCTTAGGGAGCGCTGTTTCTGAGATATATTTGCGACCAGGCAACTGTACCGGGGCTCCAAATGTTCAATTTAGGTGAAAGCCCACGTTTTTGACCACAGACAGTGGCTGGTCATCCAGTACAAAAAACTTGATATTCCTGTCGGTTATCTTTTTTGCTCATTGGCTGTCTTGTGTAAACTTTTCTCTTTGTTTGAATGAAGCTTCCAGTGTTTGTTACGTCTGTCATGGCTTGTCCTTCTCCTTGTTTGCTTGTGGAAACACGACACAACTTCCTGTGTTTGCATTCTGAGCAGCGAAGAAGAATTGATTTCCGGTTTGCAGCGATAAGCAAAGCTAGCGGGCATAACTAGGTTATGTTTAGGAAAATGGTATTAGATCGGTACAGGTATACTCAAATATTCGCTGATGCCAGATTTTTTTGTGGTATCGGCAGCATTTCCGATACTGGTATGCCATTAACAAAGCTCACCTTACAACAATTTAAACAAATAAAGTACATTCAGAACAATAATAAAGCCTTCAATTTATATAGCGCTTTTCCAGATGCTTTTACAAACATTATTCATTCACTTCACATTCACACACTGGTTGCGCCATTTTTCTTACAGCCTCCTGCCCACCACCAGTCACACACCTTCTGGTTCTAGGATGATCAGCACCACCAATACGCCACTTGCCGCCCAAAATCAAGTTATTAATAATATCTAGGCTGAATACTTGTCTGAGTCGATGAAAGCTGCACAACATATGGAATACTGGAAAAATAGTTTCATGTTCAAGGTTGATTTACCTGAAATGACTCCGCCATGATTCAAATTATTTTAGTACAATTCACACCAATTTTTGGAGAATAACTGCTTCGTGGTTAATGGATTGTGTGACAAACTTTATTGAAACTTTTTTTAACTAAAAGCCACCACATGAGAGGGTAGGTGCTTCGCGTCAGCTGGATAGTTTTGTTATCTCCACGGGAGTGAACACCTGGTGTGGTGTTTCCTCTGGAAAAAAGCCGTGAATATATGTAATTCATTTTTTATTTATTTTTCCCATGGACCAGATAGCATTAATTACATCAGGACAGGGGGGTGTTGAGAGGAAATGGGGGAGTGAATCAGAGATGTGGTGAGGGGGAAGGACCCAGGAGTGGGATTAATACCTATCTGAACATACCATGTCGTTTGTTATAGTTTGTGCAGTACAGTTTTTGTGGTTTCTACATAACTACACACATACAGTGGGGTAAAACTTCTCTCACTTAAAAAAAATGAGAGAGGCCCGTAGTGTTTATCATAGATAGACCTCAACTATGAGAGACAAAAGAAGAAAGAAAAATCCAGAAAATCACATCGTCTGATTTTTAAAGAATTTATTTGCAAAATATGGTGGAAAATAAGTATTTGGTCTACTACAAACAAGCAAGATTTCTGGCTCTCACAGACTTGAAACTTCTTCTGTTAGAAGCTCCACTGTCCTCCACTCGTTACCTGTATTAATGTCACCTGTTTGAACTCATTATCAGTATAAAAGACACCTGTCCACAACCTCAAACACTCACACTAACCCTAACTCCACCATTGCCAAAACTAGAGAGCTGTCAAAGGACACCCAAAACAAAATTATAGACCTGCACCAGGCTGGGAGACTGAATCTGCAATAGGTATACAGCTTGGTGTAAAGAAATCAACTGTGGGAGCAATTATTAGAAAATGGAACACATACAAGACCACTGATAATCTCCCTCGATCTGGGGCTCCACACAAGATCTCACCCCGTGGGGTCAAAATGATCACAAGAACGGTGAGCAAAAATCCCAGAACCACACGGGGGGACCTAGTGAATGACCTGCAGAGAGCTGGGACCAAAGTAACAAAGGCTACCATCAGTAACACACAACGCCGTCAGGGACTCAAACGCCGTCAGTGCCAGACGTGTCTTCCTGCTTAAGCCAGTACATGTCAAGGCCTGTCTGAAGTTTGCTAGAGAGCATTTGGATGATCCAGAAGATGACTGGGAGAATATCATATAGTCAGATGAAACCAAAATAGAAGTTTTGGTAACAACTCTACTCGTCGTGTTTGGAGGAGAAAGAATGCGGAGTTGCATCCAAAGAACACCATACCTACTGTGAAGTATGGGGGAGGAAACATTTTTCTGCTAAGGGTACAGGACGACTGATCCGTGTAAAGGAAAGAACGAATGGGGCCATGTATTGTCAAATTTTGAGTGAAAACCTCCTTCCATCAGCAAGGGCATCGAAGATGAAACGTGGCTGGGTCTTTCAGCATGACAATGATCCCAAACACACCGCCCGGGTAATGAAGGAGTGGCTTCGTAAGAAGCATTTCAAGGTCCTGGAGTAGCCTAGCCAGTCTCCAGATCTCAACCCCATCGAAAATCTTTGGAGGGAGTTGAAAGTCCGTGTCCAGCGACAGCCCCAGAACATTACTGCTCTAGAGGAGATCTGTATGGAGGAATGTGCCAAAATACCCGCAACAGTGTGTGAAAACCTTGTGAAGACTTACAGAAAACATTTGATCTCTGTCATTGCCAACAAAGGGTATATAACAAAGTATTGAGCTGACCAAATACTTATTTTCCACCATATTTTGCAAATAAATTTTGGGGATTTTCTGGATTTTTCTTTCTCCTTTTGTCTCTCATAGTTGAGGTCTATCTATGATGAACATTACGGGCCTTTCTCATCTTTTTAAGTGGGAGAACTTGCACAATTGGTGGCTGACTAAATACTTTTTTACCCCACTGTATATAACTATACATATTGTTTCCCCTGAATTTGGAGGATGCATCTCAATCAACTTTATGGCCCCAAATATCCAAAAATGCTTTGCGCAGCCACTGTTGGAGTCGTTGGAGTCATATCAACTTTGCAGAAATGTAACTTCATTTTAAACTACAGTTTTATTAGGTTTATAAAGCTGTTTATAGGTAAATAGTGAAGAATAATTTGCTGGATAATGTTAATTTACTGAGTAATATTCTGAAATATTGAAATATAACAAACAAAACATCGTTTTTATTGCATTTCTTATGTTATATCACAATTACGTTTTTGAAAAAAATAAACGTTTTTGTCATTCTAGATTATGAAATGCGTGCTGACAAAGCGCATTCAATTTCTTAGTTATATATATTTAGAATATGTTTATTAGCGGAATGATGGTTGTATAAATGTTAATATAATTCGGGGTGTTTTAGTGAATCTTATTAAAAGTTATGCGGTGGCTGTGCTGAAGCATTTCATGAGCATCAACCCGCTGAGTGAACAGCAAAACGGAAGCGACTTCCGAATGAGGAGCATATAGACGCGCATTAGTGGCTGTATTTAATTCAGGCAAGTTACGTCTTTATTGGAACAGGACATGACGGTTTATTTTAGCATTAGTGACTCCGACTTCACGAGACTAATAATGAGCATGTAGACAACAGAGAGAGAATTAAATTCAGCGCTTTTATTTACAACATGTGCTTATTCATGGCTGTATATTATTTAATCCAGGCAAAGTTACGTCTTTATTGTGACAGGATTTGACGGATTATTTTGCGTGAATCTGTGAGTTCGTCTTTATTTCTTAGAGCCAAGCTGCATAAATTATATATCAGTCATTTATGTAACACATCTAATTTGTGCATTAATAGCTGTTATGTTAAATAAAGTTTACTAAATATAGCAAAGTTTCGTCTTTATTGTAACAGGATTTGACGGATTATTGTGATTGTGAGTTTGTCTTTATTTGCCAAGCTGCATAAACTACATATCAGTCATTTATGTAACACATCTAATTTGTGCATTAATAGCTGTTATGTTAAATAAAGTTTACTAAATATAGCAAAGCAAGTAAGTATTCTTTACCTGTGCACGCAGTTGTTGTTCCCCTCTGACGCCGTGCTGCAATGGCGATCATGCGCGTAATTCTCAAAACGGCCACAAGATGGCGCCGTTTATCGGTGAACCCAATATTACAAAACCGATTACGGTAAAATGCTTAAATATCGGGGAAAAATATCGGTAAAACGATATATCGGTCAATCTGTAGCTGAGAGCTAGTGACCAAATAAAATCGTCCAACATTAGAGAAACATTAAATGTGACTAGATTATTGGTCAACTCACTCTTCTGGGGCCAGAACGACGTATCTGATCATTCCGCCCTTGATGCTCTCAAAAACTTGAAACATGAAAATAAACTAAATGTGACTCAAAATACAAGTAGGCATTAACTAACACAAAATTAGCCTTTAAGCATTATTGACATTACATAGACTTCAGCCTCTAATCTAAAGAAACATATTATGGTAAGAAGACATAACGTTATTTGTGTGAACATCATTTGATTTATTTATTCATATGTTTAGGCAGACGGAAGTGTTTTTCTGTGCTTTCTGATCGTTTGTTTCACACGATTAACGTTAGGCTAATAGCACAGTTTCTACAAAAAATTGTAAGTTATTTTATTTCACATGAGTCTGCAAAGGCATTGGTGTGTTTTACTGGATTTTTTTGTAATTAAATTGAATTTAGGTGCTTTGGAGTAAAGTGAGCTTAGCCCCTTAACTGAGCATCTCAAATATTTTCATGTCAGCACAGGCTATCCCCCAGACATGGATTTCTAAAAAGTATTTCAGTCTTGAGTCTAGTAACACATGTACCCTAAAGTTTTCTTTCAGGTGAAGTGACAAAAAGAGTTATCCTCATCCCATACCACACACCTATTTCAGTAGGTGACAACACTCTGAAATTAGAATGGAGCCTTTTTTTGATAGGAGACATCTTGCCAGAAGAAGAGCTTACATGGCAAGTTTTACTAGACATGAAGGAAATTGTAGAGTTAGTTGTGGCACCTGTTCACACCAGAGAGACAATCAGCTACATTGAAGAATATTGCTTTCACTAAAAACTATTTCATCATCATTTGCATTCTTCTAGTGTCAGTACAATGGTATCTCGAGATACGAATGATTCAAGTTATGAAATGTTTGAGATACGAAAGGTCTCGCTGGAAAATTTTTGCTTCGAGATAGGAAAAAGAAATTCAAGATACGAACAACCACAAACAGTTCTGCTGTATTATCCTCTTGTTAAGTCTGGCTGCGCTTCCGGGTCCTGGCGCTCCATTCTCCCATTGCAAAAAGGAGCTGATATGCTTCAAAATACTTTAAATCAGTTTTAAATCAAGCAAAACATTACGTATAGATTACCAATAATGTGCTATAACAAATGTTAGTCAAGGAGTTGTAAAAGAAATAACGTTTATAACGTGGAAAGTGCTGTTCTGTAGCGCAACATAGAGAAACCCCGTGACGCGTTCTCAGAAGCGTCTCTCCATCTTCTGCGGTTTTGCTTGAAAAGTGTTGGTGTCAATAATTTCTGAAATATTTCGAGAAAGTTAACTTGTTGAAAGCTAACAGTGTGTAGATTTAAGGATTGAAGAAACGTTACTTGATTTTTCAGTTTTTTTTCATCTACATATACTGTTGTTTCTGAGAGCCTTTGCATGGATTAGGCGTCTTACATGTAAAACTTGCTTCGACAAACGAAATGTTTGAGATACGAACGTCACCCTGGAATGGGTCAATTTCGTATCTCTGGGTTTCTCTGGGAAGTGAAAAATATCTTGACTACCACTAGTGTACTGTATTTATGCGTGTCGTGCTGAACAACGTGAGCATAAATTCAACAGCAAGCCAAACTCCTTTTCAAGAGCCAGGAAGACGAGCACTCTTGCACCTTTATTTTCTTTGCTGGTGTAGGCAACATTGAATCGGAGTAAAACTGAATAAAACAGAAATCTTAATGCAAACATAAACTGAAATCAACTGACATTGTGATGACGTCACGAAATCGAAAGTTACACATTCGTTTAGCTGCGATGTTCAAAACGTCCTAAAAGTTACTAAACTTGTGTATTCTAAACATAAACCCACATAACACTCACAGTCATTGATTTCTGAAGGGCAGCTTGAAATAGTTAGAGCTGAACAAATAGCGTCATGATTGCTTTCGAACGGAGAACCGCGAAGAAAAATCACTTCCGTCTGTAAGACCTTCAAAATAAAAGCCCTGTGCCTTACATAAACTACAAAAACGTAACTATGACCCAGATAAACTTGCAAATAATAAATTTCCCTTTTTAACAAAATTATAAATGAGTCTTGAACAGCACAACTAGTGATGCTCTGAATGAGTAGATCATAGTGGCTCGTAGACCAGACGTGAAATGAATCTTGCTTAGAATCTCAAGATTTGGGTATCAACTACAGAAGTGGAATGCTGGTTGAATGTGATTCAACGGCTGTAATTCCAAACGTGTGTATAGTAGGAGATGAGTTGAGCTTCATAATCCGTTTGTATTTTGCTTGGTATCCGGACCATTTCAGGGCTTTCAATTTACCGGTGTCCCAGTCCAGAAGTGTGCATCCTCCTGTATTGTAAGGCCACTTACATCACAGCTTCCCGAGGTCGGTCGCTGGGTCCTCCGGACAATTCAGTTCGTGAAAACCCCCAGGTTTCGAGGTGTTCTAGAGACCCCGGTTCCGCGGTCAGGCGCCTTACTCCTGCGAGAGCAGATCGCTGCCCTCTTGAGCAGGAGCGAAGTCGAGCCGGTCCCTCCAGCCGATGCAGAAAGAGGCTTTTACAGCCGATACTTTCTGGTACCCAAAAAATCTGGTGGGTTGCGAGCAATCCTGGATCTGAGATGTCTAAATCGGGGCCTGGCCAAGCACCGATTCCGGATGTTGACAATCTGCAGCCTTCTGCCCTGCGTTTGTCATAGGGATTGGTTCGCCACCCTCGACCTGAAGGATGCGTACTTTCACGTGGCAGTGGCCCCATGACACAGACCCTTTCTAAGGTTCTGCTTCGAAGGCCAAGCCTACCAATACAAGGTCCTGCCCTTTGGCCTGTCCCTCTCCCCACGCACCTTGCTGCACAAGATGTGAGGGATCGCCTGACGTCATTACCCCAGCGCTCTATGATAAGCAACCTATGATATTTCAGCTGAGTATAGCACTGAAAATCAGAGGATGGCACCACCATTCGCTTTGAGAAAGAAAGCAGAATGAGTGTAGAGCAGAGCGCCCCTCTTATAGAGCCAATCATCTACAGTCGCAAATCAATTAATTTGCCCGTTATATATTCGGTACCACCTCCCAGGATCGGTAAGTCCCCTAGTCGAAGAACTCGACATTTGTCTGCGTAAGTAAGTAACTGTAAGGGAATGGAATTTACGGCAATAAAGACATTAATATGTGTGTGGTTATTCATGCAATTGAGAAATTGATTGGGTGGTCCTTGACAAATGTTAAGTAAACAGCAAGTGGTGTACATACTAATAATTATTATTTAATTATTATTATTAAAGTTTTGGAATCATTCTCAATTAATCATTCTCAATGATTCTATCCCAGAAGCTGATCTTTGGGGGTTGAAACGTCCCAAGATGGCGCCAGAGTGTATGGCCGTCTGTCTGTCTCTCCAAGCTTTGATTGCTTTTATGCTGTTTTTATCTTTTGTCACTCTAAGTGTTGACTCACTGTACGTCTATGATCGACAAACGCTCCTAAATCTGCGATCGTTTGTTGAAAATTTTGCTGAGTTTCATCAGGATGGTCAGAAAACCTATCCTCCACTACTCTCTGGTATACCAGCTTACCTGTGCCGCACGCCAGCTCTACCTGTACGTAGAAGACGTGGACGCTGTGGAAAATGCAGCGGAAGGATGGTGAAGCTTAAGGCCAGCTTGTCACTCTCTCGTGCGGAGATTTTCGTGATGATCCCACCATCAGATCGCCGTTCTGTGCCCTGGCGCTCCCGAGACTCGATCAAATCTAGCCTCTTCCCAGTGGTCGGCTTGGACGGAGGGCCAATGAATCGCCGTCTTCCTTGTCGCCTAGTCCAACGCGCGGCGAACCTCCACAACCTGCGGCCTCTTCCTCCTAATCCCCCGGCGGCAGAAGCACCGGAGCCTGCCGTTGTTAGGGTGGCCCTTGTGAATGCTAGATCGCTAGCCAACAAGACTTTCATTTTAAAGGATTTCTTTACTACTAATGAGTTGGACTTCCTCTGCATCACAGAGACCTGGATGTCTGTCGGTGAGTCGAGCGCTCTCTGCGAACTTTTACCTCCCGACTGCGACAGCATCCCTCGGACAACTGGCCGCGGGGGCGGCATAGCGACTGTTTACAAAAATAAATTCATTTGTAAACAACTCACTCCGACATCGTCTTACTCCAGCTTTGAAGCTGATGTGTTTGAACTTGGCCCGTCTCTCCCAGTGCTATGTGCTATTATCTACAGACCACCAAAATATAGCAAAGACTTCTTGGGAGACTTTTCTGATTTCTTGGCTGAATTTATGCCAAATTATGACCGTGTTTTAATTCTTGGTGATTTTAATATTCATGTCTGCTGTCCCAATAAACCACTGAGCAAAGACTTTTTAAATATCATTGACTCTTTTAATCTTGTACAACGTGTTGTTGGTCCCACTCAAGAGCATGGACACACTCTGGACTTAGTTATGACTCATGGTTTTCCTGTTGCAAACTTAGAGGTCTATGATGCATCGTTTTCAGATCATAAGCCGGTGGTCTTTGACTTTCTGCTTCCATGCCCTGTTGTCAAAAAGCTGTGCGCTCCTGCTCAGCGGTACCGTGTCGTTACGTCCTCCACTGCTTCTCAGTTCTCTGCTTTATTCTGCCAAACCTCTGCTGCTGATCCTTGTACCGCAGACGTAGATGCACTCTTTTCTTGTTTTAATTCTAAATGCCTGTCTATTTTAGACTCTGTGGCGCCGGTGAAAACTAGACACGCAAAACCTAGTCCTGAGCCCTGGCTGCGCAGCCAGGCTTGAATGTAGAAAATGCAGTGCGTTACAATGGTTTAGGTCATACCTGACAGGGAGAAGTTTTAATGTCCTTGTGGGGTCTACTGAATCCCCTGCTGCCCCTCTCACCTGTGGAGTGGCCCAAAGCTCTATTCTGGCCCCACTCCTCTTCTCCCTATACCTCCTTCCTCTCGGTTCCATTCTCCGTAAACATGGTATCTCTTTCCATTTTTATGTGGATGATACACAAATCTACATGCCCTTAAAGCAAAACCAACCTCATTCTGTTCAACAACTCTTAGCCTGTGTTGAGGAAATTAAATCCTGGCTGTCAGCAAATCTGCTACATTTTAATGACACTAAGACAGCGGTCATACTGTTTGGACCCAGTGATGTAGATCTGGGTGCCCTGACACAATATCAAAGGTCCACAGTGACAAATCTTGGTGTAACATTGGACTCCAATCTGAAACTTGATGCTCAGGTCAGTGCAGCTGTCAAAGCGAGCTTTTTTCATTTGAGGCAACTGGCCAAAGTCAAACAGTTCCTTTCTCTGCATCATTTTGACATTTTAATTCATGCTTTTATTACAAATCGCTTGGATTACTGCAATGCACTTTATTATAGGCTCAGCCAGGCTCATCTCTTCATGGTCTCGCCCCTCAATACATGTCTGACATGCTCCAGCCCCACTGCCCGGCCCGCTCTCTAAGGTCAGCTGACCAGTCTCTCCTTGTCGTCCCAAAAACACAGAGAAAGCTCAGGGGGGACCGCTCCTTCTCTGTCGCAGGTCCAAAACTGTGGAACAAACTACCTTTCCACTTTAGACAGATTGTTTTATTGTGTGGTTTTACATTTCTATGCATTATCAAACTTTTATTTATTTTATGTTAATTCACTCTATTTTTATTAGCCCTACACCTCATAGGCTGTGTACAGCACTTTGGCTGACCCTGTTTTTAAAAAGTGCTATATAAATAAAGATGGATTGGATTGGATTAATCGATAACAGTATTTAAAGGATTGAATTTGAGAACATGTAACATGTTTAGACTACACTGGGAGAAATTTGGCTTGATGTTTGCATTCTGATTGTTTTGGGTTTTGTTTGGAAAGGGGAGGAATATGAACAGCAATTTATTTTTGTCAATGCTAAACATTTTATAGAGTGTAACACATTTTTCAAACACATTGATAAAGGTTCTTTTAATGACAGTAATAATTATAAGGGTAGTATACACTGCATATTTATGGTTTAATTTTCACAATTGATTATTTGATGATTACAATTTTAATGATTGTCATATAAAAAATGGGGGAATATGTGATAGAAAATTGTAAACATTGCATGTAACTGATATTCAGTTCCACTAAAATATGTGCTAGTGTGTCTCATATAGACCTCATATAGACAATCTCCCCTCTTCAAAAGTCCTCTTTCAGGGATCTGCACCCTCTAACGTGGACAGGACTGAAAGCTGCGCAAAATGCCTCCCGGCCACGAGGTGACTGAAATGCTTTTCTGATTGTCCTAATGCATTAATAAACCTGTTTCCTTTCTGTTCATACAATCCTGTCTCTTGAGTCTTAAATATTAACGCGATAATGTATTAATTCGGTAACAGAACTTAAACTCAAAAAATTATCAGAATCAAAACATAAATAAAAAAGAATCACTTAAAGAAAAATATTAATACATATAATATAAATACCATAAAGCAAACTGCCAAAAAAACAACAGAAGAAGAATAAGAGGCTAGAGCGTCCCGTTTACAGAGTGATTTTTGTAGCCTTCGGAGGACCCTACCAAGCCGCAGCCTTGGAGGCTGGATAGGAAGGATCCTCTGGAGGCTTTTAGAACCTGTATTGGCCTTTTGTCACCAGATAAAAAGGTTGTCTCATTTTCTCTTTGAGGAGTTAAGAGATTGCTACTCACCTGTGGTTTACACAGTCCGGTCTAGACGCATTGAGACACTGCAACCTTTACAATCTAAAGAGCCACTTTACCCTTCAGCCCTGCTAAATAAAATCCATTTAGAGCCGCAAACGTAATACAGCTTGTCAAATATTAGAAAATCTTGTGCCATTTTTACATGAAACCACATTGTTTTCTCTTACTTTAAACTTAAATTTAACCCTAAAAAGGGAAAAAAGCCAGCAATTGCACAGTTTCTAGACAGATGTACAGCACTTTTTGACATCTGTGAGGTGTGAGGTGACCAGTGGTGTCAAAAGTATTCAGATTCATTACTTGGGTAGAAGTATAGATACTAGGGTTTAAAAAGACTTTTTTAGAAGTTAAAGTATCAACTCAAGCAAAAGTGTAAAAGTACTGGTTTCAAAACTACTTAAAGTATAAAAGTAAAAGTAACATAAGGGGGGGTGGGGGGAAGCATTAAGGATAAAAGCGTAGGCTGTGTCACGGGCCTATTCTGCACTAACACCTCACAAAACAAAAAAGAAAAATATGGGGGGGGGGGGGGGGTGTTGTATTTTTTAAAAGCCATAGTGATTATAATAATAATAATATTTGGGATGCACACGGCTACCCGTTTTAGCCGCATACTGTATATGGCAATTGAAAAAGAATGTATTTTAGTACAATGCAAATACATTAAAGAACCATATGCATGCACTACTGAGCATTAATGTGTTTCATGGAGAAAAAGATATGATGACTAGTTGCCTATAAGTATTTTAATAGTGCAAAAAGTCAAACTTCAGAGGCATGTCATCAGTAACCTTTATTGGAATGTAAATGTACATCCAAGCTTAGCTGCAGGAATCTGTGAGGGCAACATACAAGAAAATTAGTGTACCCAGGGCAGGCTTAGTAACAATTACCCTTGTATGGTTGTCTACATTAAACATTAGTGCTGTCAGAATGAATGATTAATCCAAGTAATTAATAAAAAATAAAAAAATTGTGTTACCTTCCTGGTATGTACTATGCTCAATTCTAATGTCAACAATGTCACATTTAACTAAAATATGTAACAAACACTTTGGACTCAATCCTGTATGTACAACAGGGGTAAACTACATCAGTATCTTCATCAGTTAAGTACGGAACAGGCCACAAAGGGTTACCAATAGGCTTTGTTCAGCCGCAGAAGCAGCTGGTTCTCAAAGTTCTTTGAGCCGATGCATGCTCTTCTTGGCCTGAAGATCAGCCCTGCAACACTAAACAATCTTTCACAGGCCGCTGAAGCAGGGAGTGCAGTATTAAGCTTAAGTGATAGCTGGCTCACAGCTGGGAAGGACTTCAGTACCTCTACCGTGTCTCCTGGGCACCCCAGGTACGCATCTAACTGCTGGGACGTTTCAAGAGGGCCAGTCTTCTTCAGGGAGGAAAAAAAAGTCCTCTTCCTCAGATGATTGGGAGCCTTCACTGATGTGATTCTCAGCCATGATAGTGAGTGTGTTGGTGTCATTAAATGTCATTTAAACTAATTTTGCTGTCTCCATAGAATTTACACATATTAAGGGGAAGTTGAGAAGTGAGACACTTACCAAGTTTCAGGATATTTTTGTCACTTGTCCAGCAGGTCTTAAATTTGGGGACTAGAATGGCTGCGGCTATCAGCGCTGGATCTACAAACATCTCGCCAAAGTGTTTTTCAAGGCCTGAAATAAGTGCAGCAATCAAAGGTTGATAGAACTTGGAGCCGACGTGAAGTTGCTGGAGCTTGGTCCTTAGCAGAGTTATGGTGGGGACCAACCATCCCATCTGCACACTGGTTTCTCCTTGAAGAACATCCAGTGACTTTGCAACAGGGCTCATTGTCTTTGCAATATTCTGCAAGAAATGAAAGTTCCACTGGAGTAAACCTGTACAAACAAGAAAAGAAAAACACACCATGGAACATTAAGCTTACTTGATGTAACACCTTCAACTGAAGGAAATGATAATCACAGAATAAAAATATTGCCATCTGAGACTTTTAGAAATGTAGTTGTGTTGCTACAAATCACATCAATGGTAAATATTATGGGTACTGTATATTGGCATAGTGCATACATGTGTTCTAGATTATTTAAAGTATAAAACTATGACAATCTATTAATAATCACAAGCACTTACTTAGGTGTATCTAGTTCACTGCAGACAGCTGCAAGGGCTCCTTCGCCTTGTTCTCTTGTTATTCTCACTATTCTTTCTACGGCTGAGAATAGTGAATTCCACCTTGTAGCAACAGGCCTTACAAGTTGGAGTTTGCAGTGGTCTTCAATTACTTCAGATGCAGTGTTTGATCTTGAACTTTTGTTCCACAGACTAGAGCATTTGGCAAATGTGGACCTTGACACGCGCTTGTACAATGGGTTGACCTCTGCTTTTGCAGCATCAACTGTGAACACTAAATTAAGGAGGTGGCAGGGTAGCTTGGGTAGCTGGTATTCCAAGTAGTCATCTTCGTCCAACAGGGCTCCGGCATCAACAAATTCAACACCCTCAATGCTTTCCTCTTCTTCATCACAATCATCATTTTGGCCACCATCATCCTCTCCTACAGGTTCAGGATTGTTGTTCTCATCAGTCTGCCCATAAACTCTTTCAGGCTTTCAGGAAGTTTGATCCGTTGTCAGTTGTACTGCGAATGATCTTCTCTCTGATATTGAATTCTGTGTGAATATCATTTAGGGCACCAGTCAGGGCAGAAAATGTATGGGACCCTTTAAGTTGCTTGCATGCCAGGGCAGCACAGGATCTCTGCATGGTCTGGGGGTTAAACCAGTGTGCAGTGACACCAATGAAACAGCGACGGTGTGCCGTCCAGCAGTCAATTTCACTAAGTGCAGCTTTTAGTTTTCTTTTCATTTCAACAGAGGCCTTTGTGACTTTGTTTATAACAGTATTGCGTGTCATGACATTTGTATTTGGCTGAAGATGTTGCACAAGATCAATGAAGCCCTGTTGCTGAACAATGTGTGGTGGGTGCAAGCCTTGGACAACGAATTGGAGGACTACTTTATCCACACTTGCCTGGGACACTCTTCACATCTCCCACAGCTTGGTTTGTTTGGAGGGTGGGGCCAAAGAACCTTTAGTGGATGACTTACTTTTGAGAGCCGCTGAAGTAAGTTGTGTGTACCCCTCTAGGCGAGTGAGGTGTTTCTTCTATGGAGAAAATGAAAGCACAGGCACAGATTGAGATTATATCTAGGACTTCGGCTGTATTAATGTCATGCTTGAAGTTCATTAACGAAAGTCAGCCTACAAGTTAGGGAGCGGTTTCACTGGTCTATGCAATTGTTGAGCAGACCAGACTATTGCCACTTAAAGCCATTTTAGGACCACAAGCAGCTCCTGGCATGACTGAAAAGTAGCATTAAATTTATTTTAAACAGCATTTGGCTGATAGTTCGTAGTTGGGCCTATTGCCCCATGCCCCACACATGCATGCAGACACTCATACACAGACAGGATCATGACCATCCTTACTACATGCTTTATCAACCAGCTGTAGCCTATAGTTTTGCACAATTAACTTACCAATATTACATATAGTAATTATATAAGCTCAGATAACATTTGGTTTCAAATTTCAAATCTGACGTTCTGCTACCAAACAAACCATAGCATATCTTACCTTTTATCTAGTCATAGCAAACTTTGCAAATTTACAATTATTAGTACGTTACTAGGTCACTACAATAGTCAATAATCGACTAATAATAACTATAGCGTTGCACAAATAACTTATAAATATTGCACATGACTATAATATAAGCTAAGACAACATTTAAAATTTGTCAATAGTCGATTGATCTTCTTTTCCTTTCGGCTGTTCCCAGTTTAGGGGTCGCCACAGCGAATCATCCTTTTCCACCTCTGTCCTCAGTATCCTCTACTCTTGCATCAACTAACTTCATGTCCTCTTTCAGCACATCCATATATCTTGTCTTTGGTCTTCCTCTTGACCTCTTGCCTGGCATCTCCATCTCCAACATCCTTCTACCAATATAACCACTATCCCTCCTGCACATGTCCAAACCATCTCAATCTGGCCTCTCTGACTTTGTCTCCAAAACAACCAACTCAACTCAACTCAACTTTATTTATAAAGCACTTTAAACAAAACAAGTTTCACCAAAGTGCTGAACAAAGCATAAAATTAGCAAAAGAGCATGGCAATTATAAGACATAAGACAATTAAAATACAATACAGTCTCCAGATTCCAACTCAATTAAAAGCCAAAGTGAAAAAATATGTTTTAAGAGCAGGTTTAAAAGTGGAAAATGAGTCCATCTGTCTGAGGTCCAGGGGCAACTCATTCCAGATCTTTGACCTGAAGATTGAAAAGGCTCGGTCACCTCTCAGTTTCCTCTTGGTCTTGGAGACGACTAACTGTATCTGATTTGTTGACCTGAGGGAGCGAGGAGGGGTGTACACCTGGATCAGGTCAGATAGGTACTTAGGAGAGAGACCATGAAGACATTTAAAAACAAATAAAAGAATTTTAAAATCAATACGTAAACGAACTGGGAGCCAGTGAAGTGATGCTAAAATAGGAGTAATGTGCTCTTGTTTACGCGCACCAGTCAAAAGACGGGCAGCAGCGTTCTGGACTAACTGCAACCGAGCAAGTGATTTCTGAGTAACTCCAACATAAAGAGCATTGCAATAATCTAAACGAGTAGTAATAAAAGCATGGATTAAAATCTCAAAGTCACAGCGAGAAAGAAGAGGTTTGACCTTGGACAATTGTCTCAGATGGAAAAAACTGGACTTGACCACTGAACTAATATGAGCATTAAAAGTTAGGTCGCTGTCCAGTTTGACACCCAAACTCGTCGCTGTCCGTTTCAAATAATCATTTAAAACACCCAAATTGACATGTACCTTAGAGATGTCGCTCGGGCCAAATAACAGAACCTCTGTCTTTTCCTGATTTAAATGTAATAAGTTACATGACATCCATGCCTTAATATCATCAATGCACTGTAATAACTGTTGAGCAGAATATGCTTCTTCCTGCTTTAGTGGTATATAAATCTGGCTGTCGTCAGCATAAAAGTGAAATGAAATCCCATGTTTACAGAGAACTGATCCAAGTGGAAGCAGGTACAATGAAAACAGAAGAGGTCCGAGAAGAGAACCCTGAGGTACACCACATGTCCAAGACGAACGCAAAAACTTCTTTCTGTTAGGTATGATCTGAACCAATTTAAAACATCACCTTGAATGCCCACCCAGCTTTCTAGGCGAGACAAAAGGATTTGATGGTCTACTGTGTCGAAGGCAGCTGCCAGATCCAACAGAACCAAAACAACACAGTGACCAGCATCTGTTGCTAAAAGAATGTCGTTAGAAACCCTTAATAGCGCCGACTCAGTACTGTGACGAGGTTTAAATCCTGACTGAAACACCTCAAGAATTTTGTTCTCTTCTAAAAACGATATTAACTAGCAATACACAATTTTTTCAAGAACCTTTGAAAGGAATGGGAGCTTAGAGATGGGTCTGAAATTTGCCAAAATGGAAGAGTCCAAGCCAGGCTTTTTAATAATTGGTGTTACTACTGCATGTTTAAAACACGAGGGCACAATCCCACGAACTAAGCTGGCATTAATTATACTAAGAACTTGAGGAGCCAAAGTAGGAAAAACTTCTTTAAAAAGACGAGGTGGAACTGGATCATTAGGAGACCCTGATGGCTTCATCTGACTGATTAATTTCTCCAAATAAGACGAACTGACAGGTTCAAACTGGTGGAAAACAGTAGAACATGTGATAGACATGGAGGAAGTACAAGGGAGAGGGGTAATGAGGGTCCTAATATTCCTAACATTATCAATAAAAAAAGCTCGCAAACATCTCACAAACCCTGGTTGAGTTCTCCAGAGAGGCCGATTGTGGAGCATTTAAAACAGAGTTAATAGTTTTAAACAAAACCCGAGGATTATGACGGTTACTTGCAATAATGTCAGAAAAATACTTTGTCTTGGCAGCTTTCATAGTCTTTTGATAAGATCGCCAGCTATCTCTCAACAACTGGAAGGAGACTTGTGACCGGTCTTTCTTCCATTTCCGCTCTGCTCTCCTGCACTCCCACCTCACAGCTCGAGTAGCCTCATCTAACCAGGGCTCAGATCTCAACCTGGAGAGCCTTGTTTTCAGCGGAGCTACATTATCTAAAACAGTTTGGCAGATTGAATAAAAGTAAGATGACATGCTCTCAATATCTGGATTATAGCTCTGAAATTCTAGTGAAAGAATAGTAGAATTAAAAGCTGCAGAGAACTGAGCGGCTGTGTAGGAGTTAATAGTTCGACTGCACAGGGCAGGGGCACAAGGTTTAACTATGTTACATGGGAGCTGCACATCAAACAACACAGGCATGTGATCAGAAAACACAGCATCACAGATTTCAAGGTCAAAACCATGAGCTAAAACTAAATCAAAAGTGTGACCGTGTTCCTGCATAGGGGCAGATACAAACTGAACAAAGTTAAAAGAGTTGATAAGATTTAAAAAGTCTCTGGCCAACGGCTTTTCAGGACAACAGACGTGGATATTAAAATGCCCAACTATTAAAGTTGTCATATTTTGGCATTACCCCAGCCATAAAATCAGCAAAGTCATCAATAAAGTCCTTATTGTACTTTGGTGCAAATCAATTTGCCCGTTCAAGTGTTCGGTCCATTCTCTTATGGAGATCAGCTCCCGTTCAGTCGGTCTAATTCCGAACGTCTCCGGGACCGACTGAAAGGGAACAATGTGTACATCATGTCAGTCTTTGTTACTTTGATTGTCTTTTTATCTCAGCTAACTAAAATGTTTATCTATATTATCTTCCATTATTTCATAAATTTCCTTATTCATTATAAGCTTTCTCTGTTGTTTTGGTCAAAGGCAGCATTTGTACTTGTCCTCCAAACATTGCGAGTTGAGCAAAACAGCTTGATTTCATTTTTATCCCACTTGAGTCTAAAGGTACGTTCACAACGAACGCGGTTCGCGCGGTAAGCGAGGATGGTTTCCATGTTAAGTCAATGCAAAGATGCGTTTGCGCATGTCTGAGGCTTCAGCGGCGCGGAAAAACGCGAATTGAGCGGCGCAGTTGCCGCGATAGGCGCGTATTGAGCCACATGAATGGGCGATACGGGTGTTGTGAGCCGCGCGCAGGAGGCGGATCGGCCGTAGACGGGTGAACCGTGCGCGTACCGCTCGAGTTAAAAAAAAATTGAACTTCAGATTTTACGAGCCGCGCTGACCAATCAGGAGCTTGCTGTAGCTGTGACGTGTGCAGCTCGGAGACCGTCTGGAATTAAAACAGTGATGGACTGTCATTAAAACTTTGCGTGAACTGCCAGAGCTCTCTGATCATCTTCATGATATTAAAGTTATAAATAATAGTTTATCATAAATAATAATTTAAAAT